>PQWD01005091.1:43453-224059 GCA_019425675.1 Leucinodes orbonalis | reverse complement strand
TTTAAATTGGCAAGCTTGTTAACGCATAAAATTATGGCTTATATCACAATCTGAGGATAGTATCTTGTTTGTTTATGTACTCCTAAGTACGCCTAAGATCAAAATAATACTGCCTGTGTCAACTAACAAGCTTATATCAATTCAACCCGGCAGGTTTTTTAAATCAATATAATGATGAAGATGATTGAAATCTCGATCGATTTCGGCCACGGCGACTTTCTTTAACTCCGTTTATCCGTTGATGGCTGTTGTATCCAATTTTGTTTAAAAATCCTAGCACATTGCGGCATGAGAGCACACCATGACACAATTATAGCTGATGGCCACAGATGGTCGGCTTTCAGCTCGTCACGTCTGGCATCCAGCTCAAGGAGCCGTCGTTTTCAAAGTTCCAACACTTTCACAAGCGATCTCTACTCGGGCCGTTCTGGCCGCCAGCTGCTCAGAATTGATGTCGCACTGCTTTCATGTGTCGTTTATCTTTATAATATGGACTTTTGTTTATTTTCAGTGGCATGTCAATTCTATTGGAGCACATACATAACATAATACATATATAAACTCAAAGGTGACTTACTGACATAGTAATCTGCAATGCACAGCCCAAACCACTGGACGATCGAGCTGAAATTTGGCATATAGGCAGATGGTACCTAACGTAGGAATCCACTAAGATAGGATTTTGATTAATTTCTACCCCAAGGGATAAAATAGGGCCTGAAAGGTTGTATGAAAATTTGACAATATTAAATCGAACGAGCTGATACTGTGTATGCATGAAGCTACTATGACGAAGCATCCTCTTAGAAAGGATCTTGATAAATTCCTCCCTAAGGGATAAAAATAGGGAATGCAAACTATATTAACATTATTATGAAATTTAATTCATATTATATTGCACTCTATAGTAGATAGATGTTCAAAACAATAGGTAATACATTTATGAACCCTGTAGCACGCAAGTAGGAGAGACGAGGAGTCACCTTAGGCTCAATTACTAAAACAATTGTGTTAAGCCTAGACTACTTATCGAGATTTTATTTTTCCCGATGACTTTCATAATTGTGGGGACTATATCACGTCAATTCATCAAGTCAAACGCGTAACGAATCGATATAAAACCAATCAGCAAATCAAACCCAGCCCCAGCGGTCGGAAGCGATCGCTCAGTAAACGCGGGGATTTTGATTTAACACTTTTTTGTGCGGAAATTGAAATTTCCTAATAGCGAAATATCCTATTAAAGTCTTGTACTGTGAATAGATAAATGACTACAGCATCAATACCCTCTGAGCGTCGTGGCTCAATTGTGTAGACTGTTGCCTTGCACCAGGAGGCGCAGGTTCAAATCCCGCCACATACACGTACCAATGTATTTTTCGAATTGTTCGAAAAACTATATGTACGCTATCCGATGCTCTTACGGTGAATGAAAACAATGAGAAACCTGCGCACACCTCGAAGAGATTCAAAGGACAAATCCGCACTGGGCCCGCGTGGACTAACGCCTATTAACCCCATATATTAAAAAAAAATAGGCTGATGATGATGATCAATGCCCTCTTGTAGCAGTAATCCGGTTGTTAGTCCGGTTGCCAGGACTGCAACTTTTTAGTTGCCATAGTTCGGTTCGACTGAGCACTGGACTGTTTACACTTCTTTATAATGACAGTTCAGTTTTTTCTAGGAATTACTATACATTCAAAACTCCAGTGGGACCTCATATTGAGGCTTTGGCAGGTCGACTATAGCTCAGCAGCGTATGCAGTAGGAATATGTCATATGTCTTCTGTTGTGGGCTCAGCTCTTGATATAAGTACTATATTTGTAGTTTAAAAAAGAGCCATCACGAGCCATTTATTAACCGTAGACAATGCTTGGTGCTTACTGTCATAATGATAGGAAAAGACGCCATTACGCTTTTATTTCTTCGATTTTAATCGCAGCCATTTTGTGACAATAGTTGTGTGAGAGTCACGCGGCGGCACGTGCCGTTTCCAAATGGAAATTCTTCACTTGTTTTGTATGGGGAGTTTATGTGTGGTTTGGGATGCCTTTGTGGTCTGAGCTTTGGCATAGGGTCTGGAGTCGAGCCGAAGAAACACTAGTAATGATAAAAAGTACATGTTTAACATGCCTTTTTTTATAACTAGGGAGGCAAACGAGCATGCGGTTCACCTGATGGAAAGTGTCACCGCCGCCCATGGACATTTGCAACAGCTGAGGTCGCAGGATGCACTGCCGGCCCTTAACCATGAACCTTCATACAAGCCTGCCGAAGAGATTAGGAGGTTGCGTGTGAAGTCGTATAATCCGCACTGGCCCGCGTGGACGACTAGAGGGTCCCTCGGTGGGGACGTTTAATGAGCTGATGATGATGTCATGTTTAACATCTCTACTATAGTAGTATACCTATAGTAGAGATATCGTCTTCGCAAGTTCTTAACCAGTACTTGTCGTCTCTTATTTTATCTCTTAACATTTTCTATGCTGGATAGAAACTCAAACAAGACGAGCAGACCTAAGACTACAGTATATTATTCTAAGTTATTAGAGACGAAAATATGTTTTATGTTGTTAAAGGTGAAATCTGGCCTGACGTTCTTGCTGAACTTGGCCACCATTTAGATCTCTTCTTTTTGCCACATAAAGTCAACAAGATGTTGGGTCTAATTTACCCGGTAATTTCACTAGCTACAGAGCCCTCATCCCGAAACACAGAAGTGCAAAAAAACACTCCTATTTATGGACGATATCTGGCACTGTGTGGTACCTAACTAGATGGCTCAGTACCGAGTCTACCACCTAGTAAGATGTTACTATTGATGACTAGCTTTTGGCCCGCGGCTTTATTTGCGTTAAGAGATTATTATTAATATGGTATAGTTAAAACCCTTTCTTTGGTGATGTTACGTTTTAAGTAGCTTTATGCATGCGAAGTGGCAGCACGATCGGTTTAAAATTACATTGTTCATACAATCTTTTCCCCTGTAGAGTAGGAATTAACCAAAATCCTTTCTTACGGATTGCCAAATTTTAGCTCGATCCGTCAGTGGTTTGGGTTGTACGTTGATAGATCGCTATATACAGTCAGTCACCTTTAAGTTATATATATTTAGATTTAACTTTTTTACCAAAACATCAGGCAGTTACAAAGCTTTAACTGTCGTCATCTGTGTCACAGTTAATTTATCTTATATTCCTTGATTTTGACAGTGGTCCCAAGTCCCGGAAGTCGCCCGGCGCGTGCGCACTGCACTAATGTTTCCTGAACACAATGGCGGCCTAATTCCGCGCAAACGCGCTCTAAGCTGGCTATTGGGTATTGCAAAAGTTGAGGGTCCACTAATGTTGGTAATAAAACCAACACACTTTAACCATATTTTTAACATTATGGCAACCATGCGGTGTAAATTGTTGAGCACTTTAATTGTTGCTGCAAAGGTTCCGAGTTTAAGCAAACATTTGTGTGCATTAACAAGTTTAATGTCTATTAGTATTTGTATGGATCACAGATTATAAATTATGAATCTGCGTCTCGGTGTTTCGTTATCAGATATAGGTCTTAAGAAGAAGAAGAAAAGGGTAAGATCTTTACCTAAATTAGGCGTAAATAGGGTTGTAATAAGTAGCTACCACCATAATTCGTCTCAAGCATATGACCTCAATTTAAACTTAATAAATATACATTTAAAAAATCATAAACATTTAAACAATAGATAATAAGATTTTCTAAACAAATCTGTCTACATGATTACCTGTTACCTGAGAATTACTGAATTTAAATATAGGAATCCGTTCTGCGTATAAAAGCATCACATCGATTATAAAAAATACATTTGCTTAGTTTATGGGATCAACCGAACATTTGCCCGGGGCACGTGTCTTAGACTAATCCCTGAGGAGCTCCGGAATTCTGGATACATTATTGGGGGCAAAATTTTTAATCCAGTCTTTACACACAGTTTGGATTTTCGACATCTTATTGGAATCCCAAATGATCTTGACGTCTGTGATGATTGAATTTTTGCACAGTTCCATGTTTTCAAATATTTCTGTCAAATGACATAACTAGAATGAATTATCATTTGAAAAGTTTTCCGAGTGACATAACGGGTGTTCTCAAAACTGTATGGTATTTGTTATTTCATGTAGGCAGACGAGAAGTCGCATTCACCTATAGTAAGTGATATTGTCACCCCTGGACACTCCTTACATTGCTTTCCTTTAAAAAAGGATCACTGATCCGTAGTAACACAACGCGAACGCGTGCATATTTCATATTTTTCTGTGAGGTATAGCACTCCGGTTGAGACTACTATGAACTACCTACTAGGCACCGAAATATGACTTTCCCATATTAAAAACTTACTGCCCTACTGTTCCTGTTCATATAGTTTTAGCATTTTCATTTCGAGACACAATTATATTGATTACTTAATAATAAAACAGATGCATAGTATGCATTGAATAATTTGCATGCAACGGCAAACCCTATCTAAAAGTCATCGCCAAACAGCGTCCAGTGCCAATTACGATTAAAAAGATAAAATGGAAACACGAAAAAATCACAAAATTTAATACCACGCACAATTAAAGGAAGCGACTAGGATGCACCTTTGCTCGACACCCACATTACCGTCGTTTTTAATCAAAGTGCGGGTGTGAAATCCAAATAGTTAGGGGAACGTGTTTCCCATACCGATAATGAAACAAAACACAGAAATTATATGGAAAAAGCACGGTTTTTGTGTGCATTGCGCAATCAAGGGAAATATACAATTGGGAAATAATTCCGTCAACAGCGACGCGCGTGATTTAGACTTTTATCAAAGCTTTTGATTCAACTATTACAGTTGTGTATATTTGAATGTACAACGGTCACCGTTAATTGGATTCCGTTAATTGACAAATATATAAATATATTCATTAAGTTAGGGGATACCTAAGCCCAACAGTGGACCCTAGGGGCGATGATAGTGATAATAGTAGTAACTAGGGAGATTTTAATTCCATATAAACGAAACAAATTTTAGATTTGTCATGAATCTCGTTGGTTAAAATTATATTAAATTATAAGTATAGTAATTATATAGAAAACGCCAGAGCTTATGAATTAGTACGCAGACAGATTACTATTTACTTAAATTCAAAAGAAGTTACATAAATAAATGTCACTAGTTGATAATCCATAAATACGAGTAGCATAAATTAGGACCATGCTGTGTATGCATGGCCTAAATAATGTATTAGCATTTATAATAAATCCTTAAGAACCAGTAAAAAATACTAAACAACGCAAAAAAGACCTAAACTTAATTCAAAAAAATTCTTTTATACTTCATAAATTGACAAGACTGATTGATTGCATGTACAACATATTTGTAAATGTTTTTTAAAAGTAAAATGTTATTGTTGTTGTGCCCTTCAGGCGTCACATGTGAACTGTTATTACAAATGTACACCTTTTTAACTTCATGTGGTTATGCAATAAAGAATTGTGAATTGAATTGTGGTCATTGGCATATAGAACTATGAGAAGAATACTGAATATTATTGATTTGATGAACGTAAGCAATAATAAATATTAATTAAGCAAAGTGCGCGCACGGCACAATGAGCCCAATGAAGTGTGTGGCGACACTCGCTTGCCCATATGCGCGTTACAGAGCCACGCGCTGTACGTCGCTCAAACGTCTTGATACTTAGTACGTACGTGTAAATTTCTCGTAAGTCGCCTTTTATTTTCAAAGATATATAGATTATTCCTTGCTCAACCGATCTCAAAAAAGAAAGAAAAAAAATTAATGTTCAAAATGTTACGCTTTTCAATTTAAAAAAAATAAGTTACCTATGTTATGAGAGAAAGGCCATCGTATATCTAAATCGCTTAAAACTCTATAACGTTACATACAATAAATACAAAAATCAGACACATGTTTTCTTTACATTTACACAGCGCCATCTAGCCCCAAACTAAGTATAGCATAATATGAATACTAAACTACGGATAAACATACTTATATACTTTTTAAATATATACGGACGTTATTTCGACGACCAATTTGGTGTAATGTGTAAACGTCGGCTACTACACTAAAGTAAGTAAAAAACTGTGTGGATGAACACGTCTGTTTTCGTATTAGTTTTCTTGTATAAAATGTAAATNTGAATACTTTAGTGCACAATTGCACTTACACTCGTAATTGGTAATTATTATTAAAGTTCCTTTATACGTTATTTTTATATTATAATTGTTAACCTACTTGTACCTGTTCAAAATTATTAACTTTTTTAAAGTCAACCATTTATTTTTCATGTGCACGCAGTTGATGAACAACAGTCAGTTGAAACGTCTCAATCACAGTTGTCAAGTTCCTCTTCATCATCCAGTGCCCGTTCTGAGGTAGTAAGTCACATCCGATAACACCACAAAATGCGAATACGTTATTAAAAAAACATAACAGATCTTAATAGTCTTCTAAATCTGACACTATTTAAAACAACAAAGTGGAAACAATTCACCAGAACAGTTACAACATCAATCAATCAAGTACCTACCTAATAAACCCCTGCACAATCTCAACAGAGCAGTGCTAAAAGAGAATGATCAAAAAATGTTTCGGATCAGGTCATCACTATTCGAGGGTTTCCTCTCAAGTTCCAATAGAATTGACGGATCAACGCATCCAAATCGAACTTGAGATGAGTTAAGTAATAGATAACAAGAAATTAGTTTCTTAAATTATTTCTCGAAACCTCTGCCCTATATTATCTGGACAAAAATATGACAGCACGCATTATATATACTTGAATAAACAAGTAAATAATAATAACTAAGCAAAAAAAGCGTTTTCTGTACCAATACCTGAAAACAACTTTTTCTGAAATCCAGCAGCACCTAAGACCAATTTAAGCAAGCTGAGTTAAAGATCGAGTCGACAATTCATTACTTTTAAGTTTTGTTTGCTTTGCTTAACAATAAAGTAACTGCTTTTATAAGATTGTTTGTTTTTATTTTTGCTAAATAGCTCTTTTATTTCATTTGGGAAAATAGAGGAAAAACTCAAAACTCTTTGAATATCAAACACGACCAAAAAACTTCAGAAGACAATCGCATATCAGAATGGTCGCAGTTGAGCGAAGAAGATAAGGCTGAGTTCGAAAAATGGTTACAGAGACGCAAGGTCAATAAATCCAGGTAAGATATCTTTCATATTCCCTAAATTGATTTTATTATTTGCCGCCCAAGTGCCCAATCTCAAAATATATCACAGTTAAAAACCAAGAGAGACCAACTGAAAACTGATCAGGAATGACGTTCCATAGATACTCTATTCATTTTATTTATTTAGTCATACAAAACACAAATACAATTTCAATAAATACACAGTTAGGTATAAACAAACTCATTCAAGTTTTTGACGTACACCAGAATCGAAATAACTCTAGTTATCGAAATAACTGATGATCTAATATATTTCTAGTTTGTAGCATTCAGATCGATTCGAATATCGATTAGGCGAAATTTATGTGTAAAAAGTCCAAACACGTGTATGACCGAGTATGGAAAATTATTAAAATTAATAGCGGTATTGTTATATTCGAGGTTACGGTCGATAACAATGCCCCACTTTTTCTCTATCTAGTATTTTATCCGGCTTAATCGATTTTAGCGGGACTTCTTAACTGATGTAACAAAGAGTTAATAAGGCAACATTTCAATGTGGGAAATTCCCAGCACAGCTTATTGCATATTAATGTTTTACCACAATTATTTTTCAAACAGACATAGCAAAGTTGAAGAGTTTGACGACGATGACGTAAACAGCGCCATTATTAGATATAGAAAACAAGCTCCTGCAGCAATTCCTAAAGGTGACAATTCCATTTTTACACATATATATATATATATCATAAGTTAAGCAAACAGAACTTAGATAGATTTATTTTTTGCATTCCATTCTGAACACCACATGGACCTTTACACGGCACAGCAACATGGAAATGAGACCGCAGATAAATTTGATATATTGCAAGTTTTCCAAAATTGTGTTAATGACGTTGTCATTCAAGATTGTGTTTTGTACATTGTAGCTTGTATACTAGGTTACCTTTTATACATAACATGTTCATAATAATTTATTTTTAATTACATTTGTATGATAGTAGGTAAAACCTACTAGAATTTCATGTCAATAAATGATGTTTCAGGAGCCAAAGGTATCGAGTTGAACTTCAATCTGCACACACTGATGTTCAACGATGTAGACACCGGAGAGAATAAATGCCTCTGCTCATGCTCCAACAAGAAAAAGCCCTACTTAGTCAAGATCGACCAGCAAAACCTCGCAAACGCATAACTTAAGTTTATTAAACCTGTTCCGATAGTAGAGTTACAAAATATAATACATTTAAGTTTACAAAATCTTTATTAACACCAATTACATACATTAAGTTCTTACGGTACAATCCAAATAAATAAAAATTTATTACCTATAACTATAAGATTATCAGAATCATTTAAAAAATAAAAATAGATTTCATTAATTCTAGTGTAGTCCTTTTTAGCTTGCTAAAATAATTTAAAAAAAAGACGTCGTAACTTCGTTGGATTGTATGTATCTTTAAAATCAATTTGTGTCCATTACCTTTTAATACTTAGGTTGATTGATAAATTTAGCACTGTGTTTAGAACTATTCTGAGTACAGACAACCAATAACGCAACTTTTTCTCATTACACAATTAAAAACATGTGCAATTCACATTTAGGAACATTTTATTGATATCTACATCACAACAATAGTTTTTTAATTAATGTCTTTGATGAGCAATTGACATGGACACTGACTGCGGTATTGGTTCACAAGTTCAAAGTCACTCAACGCGCAATGGAGCGAGCTATGCTCGGGGTCTAGGTAGTAAGAGAACTAAAGTTACCGACATAGCCCGCCGGATCAGCAAGTTGAAGTGGCAGTGGGGTAGTCACGTATGTCGCAGAACCGATGGCTGTTGCAGCAGACGAGTCCCGGAGTGGAGAACGCGTCTCGGCAAGCGTAGCGTAGGAAGCCCTCCGGCCCGATGGACCGACGACTTGCGAAAGTTCGCTGGCGGAGGCTGGATGAGCAAAGTGGAGGACCGGGATATCTGGCGCAAAATGAGGGAGACCTATGTCCAGCAGTGGACTGCGATAGGTTGAATAGGAGCAATAGAGATGAATGTTTTGGGTCTGTGCTTAAAAATAACTATGGCTACTACTTAGGTACTACTGTGTACGTAGGTGGTAGACTCGGTACTGAGTAGTCTAGGAAGATACCATCACAGTGCCAGTTATCGTCCCTTGTAATAGGAGTGTACTACACTTGTATTTGGGACAAGAGCACTGTAGTATGAGAGACCTAACATCTTTCGTCTCGGGTGATGGGTGCAGGGCAGTGTTGGCGGAAAATAAGGCCTACCTATTATTATTAATTTTTTTAAGGACCCCCAAAAGGCCTGTGTGCAAAAAAGGATTTTTGCGCCCCCTAAGGCATTATGAACTCTTTTTTATGTTATGTCGGTGCTTAAAATAAAGCAGATTTAAAAAAAAAATTTTTGTCTATTTTGGCTTTGGGGCCTTTATAGTATGGCGCCCGTGTGCATTGCACACTGCGCAAATGGTTGCGGGGGTTACCACTATGTGTGCGAACTGACTGACTGATCAAAATGTACAAAAATAAAAGATTAGGATAACTTTAAGGTGCTTTATTATCTATGTAGCCAGAGTACAGAGTAAGGCCGTTCCCCGCTTGACCCAAAAGTCGGCGGACTCCTTGCCAGAGGGCAGGTCCACTGCGACCACGAAAGCGCCCTTACGCAGCGGATAGTAGTAGCAGGGGCACACGTAACGGTCTATATGTAATGAAAACATCATCAAAAACAACACTTAGAGGTAAACTTGGAACAAAGCCTATACGGTACCTACAGAAGATTTATAGATGCTTCTGAATTTATAAGTTTCGTTCTTTGGTTTATAAAACTTTACTGTCTTCCAATGGTAGCTTTTTAAGATTTGTCAAAACAATAAGGTACCTACTTTAATTTTTTATGTACCCGAAGGATTTAAAAACATTTACTCTCATAACTCGAAAACTGTTTCACTAACTTGTTACATATTGGTACAAAGATTGTCCTTAGCGTTCACAATCAAGTTATTTATTATAATTATTAATTATTATTTACTAGCCCCAATCCCTAAGTTAAAAAGGCCAATTGTCTCATAGGTATTTCATCATCAAGTATGAAACCAACGAAACAAATTGCAATGGAGAGTGTGAGTTTAGAAGTAGTAACATTTTTGTAATAGACGGCAAACGAGCAGACACCGCATCTGATGATTAACGACGCCATCTACACTTTCAATACCAAAGGGCATAGAAGATAGGAAAACGCTCTTTCTTTCTTTTTTGTCACATAAATATAAAAACCAAATTACATGCACATGCAAAAGTTTACATACTGAAAGTTGTGATTTCCTTCCTTGGCTTGTCAGATCATATCGCGCAGGGAATATTTCAGACGGTAACTGATTCCAGTTTTGTCGTGCACGGTAATTATACAATTAAAGTGTACCGTAGATATTGCTGATATCGGCGAATGAATGAATACAATATGCGCATCATCGCCATCAGCTCATTATACGTCCCCACCAAGAGGCATGAGTCAACACGTAAAGGGTGTATAGGTCTTAGTAGTCCACGCGGGCCCAGTGCGGATTGGCCAACTTCATGCAAAACCTTTGAATTTATTCGCAAGTGTACAGAGATTTTCTCACGATGTTTTCCTTTACCGCAAGAGAGTCAGACAAACATGCTTACATATAAATTTAAAAAATCAAAAATACATTGCTACGTAAAGGGATTTGAACCTACGCCCCCAGATCGAAGGCAACACCAATGAGCCAATTCAATAAAACTTCAATGGTGGCCAATTCAATAGTATGACTACTGATAGTTGACCTCGATATATCGATACTGTCGATAGTATCAATAGCTTAATTCAGCGCAATAGTATTAATACACTGTAATACTACCTTGAGTATCGAAGCTCAATATAGACATTTCTATAGTACCCATATTATTGCATTTGCCCAACTATTGATAGACTATCGATAGCCTATCAAAAGTCGTCTATCGAACGGCAATACTGATAAATAAATATCCACTGACATTCACACAGCGCCATTAGCCCCAAGTAAAGCGTGAAGCCTGTATTATGTATACTAAACAACGAATAAACATACATGTATAATTTTATTGTAAATACATACATATTATACATAGAAAACACCCAGACCATTACAAACAGACATGTTCATGCACACAAATGTTTGTACTGCCCGGGGATCGAACCCGGAACCCTTGGTGTCGCAGCCGACGTCTCAACCGCAATACCAAATGAATCTTCAAATATACGATAGTACCGATACATTTGCTTTTGGCCAACTATTGATAGAGTATCGATAGCTAATCAATAGTCGACGATCGAGCGGCAACAATGATGATGTCAGACTTACTCCTGAGCCTTCTGCCGGTAGCTCGGATCGGCTTGAAGTGTATGGGCGTCATGGGGAACACGAGTTGCATCGGCAACGGCTCCTGCAGGTGGCCTTCTTTCTTGTACCAGCTCGCGCCTTCTAGGTACTGGCCTCTGTTAAACAATACGAGAAAATAAAATCATAATATTAAGATTAGGTCCATAAAGAAACATTTTTTTTATGTTTAAGTTACAGGACGGTCTGGACGATCGCCTGATGGTAAATGATACGTCAGACCATGACAGAGCGGCATTAAAGGAGACCAACAACTAATAGACAGTTATTATCCACCATCAATGCCGCACTGCGCCCGTCATCCGAGACAACAGATGTTAGGTGTCATATACCCCGGTAATTTCACTAGCTACAGTGCCCTCATCCCGAAACACAAAAGTGCATAACATGTTCACGTTTTGACGCATGTTTCACGGGATGATATCTGGCACTGCGGTGGTACCTACCTAGACGACTCGGTATCGAGTCTACCGTAGTATATTTATAAAGATTTAGTCCATAACGAACATTTTCATGTTATAGGGACGAAAATTGAGTTTTACAAATACAAATTAAAATAACATAAAATAAAAAATAATTGCAACATTATTTTTTATTTTATGTTATTTTAATTTTAAGGAAAATTGTGTCGTTTAAAGTCTGCATAAACGCATTGGGCCTCCTGTATTGTAAATGTGTAATCGGAAAAAAAATATGAAAGCCAATTTATAATCTACCACCGGTTCTGACTTTTTTATCTACTTAAAAGAATTTGTCTAAAGAAGTTTAACAAAAATCACCTAGCAACTCACTTTATGGTCATCAAAACTTTGTGTATAATTCTCAAAATGTTGAAAGAAAAGAAAGAAAAAAATACTTAATTTGCTTAGATGATGAAAAGACTTCACTACAATAAGTTCTAGTTCAGCAAGAAACTCAGTTGTTGCTCTGTCTCTCTGTGTTCATTACACTGATTGTCTTTGTTCTTGTTTGTCGTTCTTTGCGGAATATTTTGTCCAAATCGCCTATCAATTCCTGTATGAAAAATAGCCGGCTATGTTATTCAAATCTGCCGTCAATACACGATATCTCTCTTGATTTAACTCCTGTCTGAATAAAATAGTTATAACAAATATTTTTACGAAAACTGCATCGAAATTGATTCAGCCAAACGCGAGATATTTGCGGACAACCGAACATAAATACTAACATCCTTTTTTAAAGTCGGTTAAAAATGCAAAGCAACCTGACGTATACGCCTCCATCGCGTGGCGGGCGCACGAACCCGCTCTCCTCCAGCGGCATCACCGTGAACTCCCACGTCAGCGTGTCTATCGGCCACCCCTCGCCTCTTGCTGTAGTCTACATTAATAATCGTATTAACATTTATACTCTTAATTATCTTTCTCTTACTCAAACCAAAGGCGCGTAAAATAAAAAACATATATATTTTATTTGACTAATACGCTTCTTTGGCTTGAAATCCGCGATATGATTACCTAAGTATCAGTTAGTAATATTGGTGTGCGAGTATTTTTAAAGATAAAAGCGTTTGATCGATATGATATCCCTTTACACAAAACGAAGCTATGGGGAGCCTTATTTTCATGAATACCTTAATGTTGCATTATTTCTTATGAAGGTATGACGTAAAATATGTAGATTTTATCACCTCAAACTCTTTACCTTAATGCACTGCCTATTTATTCATGCTTGCGTGGGTTGATATTATCACCTCAAACTCTTTACACTTTAACTAAATGGCAGTGCATTTAGGTAAAGAGTGCGAGGGGGGGGAGTGAGGGCATTTGCATACACTGCTTCTTCACACTTGCATACCGTGGGGGTGGGAGGGGCATTACCTATAGTGTAGAAGGCGGTTATTGCATAAACGCCCTTCATACTTCCACAGTTCGCGCTACCCAATGATATTCTGTATATATAAAGGTAGATACGCCATCCGTGCCTCAAAAACGAACCGCCGAAGAGAGTACAGTTTGTACTCTTTTGTTTCGGTAAATGTGTTCGAAATTTGAAATATGTGTATGTGTGCTGTCACTGCATTCGGAAAACTTTTTTTGATTGTTTTGTGAGCATATCACGAATCCATACTTTTTTACATTATAGGTACTACCTTCATGATCTGCCTTTTTACACTTGCACAGTACATCATCAAATACCTGCATGACGGCGGTGAGGAACCCGGTGGGGGCCACGAGCGCCGGGAGCCAGCATAAAGTAGGGGGCGAGCGCGGGGCCCCCGCCCACGCCTGCAGGTGCCGCCCGCGTAGGTACAGCTCTCGACACCACGCCCCCAGCGGCTTCATCGATGGACGCGCTACAACACACCTTTATGAACCGTCATATCGTATTCCCTTGAAAATGTCAATATTTTTAACCGAGCAGATACAGCTCTCAGCACCACGCCCCGAGTGGCTTCATCGATGGACGCGCTAAAAACACTTTTATTAGCTATCATATCGTGATCCCCTTGAAAATGTCAATGTTTTTAACCGAACAGGTACAGCTCCCGGCACAACGCCCCGAGTGGCTTCATCGATGGACGCTACAACACACGTTCATGTCATATCGTAATCACCTCAAAAATATCAATGTTTTTAACCGAGCACGTACAGCTCTCGGCACCACGCCCCCAGCGGCTTCATCGATGGACGCGCTACAACACACCTTTATGAACCGTCATATCGTATTCCCTTAAAAATGTCAATGTTTTTAACCGAGCATAAGTCGAGTATTCTTTATCTCCACATATTTTCTATGGTCCTTCGAGCCTTCAGAAGAGTTAATAATATATTAACGGAATGGCGCAATCAGGAGAGAATTTCGACGACGCCACAAGCGATGTTTCTCAGGTAAAGCAAACATTTATAGAGAAAAGGAGATGTATCAAAGGCCAAATTGCGCTTGTGGAGAATGAGCTTGGAGTCATCACCAATGTAACATCTTCCGCCGTCCTAGATATTGCTGACAAAAGGCTATGTTCCCTTTTCTCAGAACTAGAGGATGTAAACATGAACTTATAGTCTTTAGATTTCACTGAGAGCGTTGAGGGCATGTTAGTGGAATTTATGTGCTACAGGCTTCGTATTCGAATACGTGAGCAGAGTACAATCTTAAGGCTTTCTTCAGCTTCAAGAGCGAGTAATTCAACTTTCAACAAACGCTGCAACGCATAAAATTTGTCATGTCGTGAAGAAGTAGCTAATGCCAAGACTATACAACAACGTGATGACTTATTACATCTTGATTCGCAGTCATGTAATACGACTATGGTATGTGAACCCCCTGTAATTGTATCCAAAAATATTTTACCGTCTCTTATTCATGTGGCTTTAGCCGACTCTGATTTCAACGTCTCAAAGGAGATCGATATGATACTTCGTGTTTCCTGCTTTGCAAAGTGTATTAGGGATGGTAAATTAGAAAAAGGTTCTAATATGCCTACATTTATAAACACTGCATTCGGCTGGATAGAATGTGGCGAATTGTCTCTAGAAGGCCAACATGCTACATGCTTAAATAGTCCATGTTATTTGTCTGTCCTTTATAATGTAAATAGATTTAAGTTATATTCTGACAAATCTTATGAACAGTTTTATTCCGTTTTTGTAAGAAGCAATTACTATGGGATGTACGTATATGATTATTATATACAATTTTCAGATAACACCCAGGTTATGCTTAAATTAAAATTTCCATTCAACAAGTTACATCATTTTGTTTTCTTACATGGTAAAAGAATGCTATAATTTACTATTTTAGACCACATCATACTGTACTTAAGTGTATTTCTTGTAATCATAGGCTTAGGATTGTTTTTAACGGTTCTCTGCCTGCCTCATCTGGTTTCGTATAAATGTAAATTCCGTGGTGCAAGCTGGCATGCTTTTTTACTTTTAAGATTTATTTTTTATATAAGTATAGGTATGGTTATGTTTAATTGTTTAGAGTTTCATGTCATTCTATCGTATACAATTATTGACCACCCCATATAAATGTAAACTAATTGTCATTTTAGTTACGGTTTTATTATTATATCGATTGTTTACAATAATACGTATAATTTCTTATTCAATGCTAAGCAATGCGTAATGCTTATAAATAATTTTAGAGCTTTGACTAATTAATAAAGAAATGTTAAAGAATATTTAGTTACATAATATTGTGAAAGTTTTACATATTATTTCTAAAGGTATCAAGTATTTTAGTTTGATTATTTTATTTTTATTGCTTATTGAAATAATGTAATTCAATGGGGCGGCTGTATGGTTAATATGCAACCTCATTTCTTACAAGTCATGTCCAATGTAGAAGAATATTATTAATTGATTGTATTTTGTCTCTTCTTTTTCACTATTGTAAATGGCAGACGTGTTTTCTTCTTTTAATATATTATTTTATTTTACCAAGAGTTGTTTCGCTGCATAAGTCTAGTATTCTATATCTCCACATATTTTCTATGGTCCTTCGAGCTTCGGAAGAGTTAATAATATATTAACGGAATGGCGAAATCAGGAGAGAATTTCGACGACGCCACAAGCAATGTTTCTCAGGTAAAGCAAACATTTATAGAGAAAAGGAGATGTATCAAAGGCCAAATTGCGCTTGTGGAGAATGAGCTTGGGGTCATCACCAATGTAACATCTTCCGTCGCCCTAGATATTGTTGACAAAAGGCTACGTTCCCTTTCCTCAGAACTAGAGGATGTAAACATGAACTTAGAATCCTTAGATTTGACTGAGAGCGCTGAGAGCATGTTAGTGGAATCTAAGTGCTACAAGCTTCGTATTCAAATACGTGAGCAGAGTACAGCCTTAAGGCTTTCTTCAGTTTCAAAAGCGAGTGATGCAAGTTTCAGCAAGCACTGCCACGCATTAGATGTGTCATGTCGTAAAGAATTAGTAGCTAATGCCAAGACTATACAACAACGTGATGATTTATTACATCTTGATTCGCAGTCATGTAATGCGGCTATGGTATGTAACCCCCCTGTAAATGAATCCAAAAATATTTTACCATCTCTTATTCATGTGCCTTTCTTTAGCCGACCCTGATTTCAACGTCTCAAAGGAGAGCGATATGATACTTGGTTTTTCGTGCTTTGCAAAATGCATTAGGGAGGGTAAATTAGAAATAGGTTCTAATATGCCTACATTTATAAATACTGCATTCGGTTGGATATCATGTGGCGAATTGTCCCTAGAAGGCCAACATGTTACATGTTTTAAGGTCCATGTTATTTGTCTGTCCTATGTAAAGAAAAAATATTTAAGTTGGATGTTAATACATTGTACGAACTGTTTTATTTCGATGTTGTAAAATGCAATAACCGTGGGGTGTATGATTATTATGTGAAATTTCTTAATTGCACCCTGATTATGCCTAATCTAATTGTTTTATTTAATAGGTTATTCCATTTTGTTTACATAAATTATAAACATAGTACGTGTGAATGTACAAGTAGCATTGTAAGTACGATATTTTCACAAAAACATCACAACTTATTGCATCTGGTTTCGCTATGGTGGGAAATATACCTTCTCTTAAACAGAGGTTAAATCTACGGAATTAAAACGTTTCTTCTTTACCTTTCTGCCAAAATGATGGAACACGTCCTTCAAATATGCAGGAGTACATAATTTCAAGCATATCAGACATCACGACTAAGCCTTCGATAGCTCGACGCAATTCCTGAAACATTATTTTATATGAAAAATGGTTCTAGTGGTGACCTAAATTCAATCATAACAATAGAAAACCTATTGTCCGACGTGCCCTAGAGATGAGAGATCGATTTCTCCGAGAGATATTGATTGCTTCCTATTAACTCAATGTCTTGCTGGAAATCTAGCTGGAAACAACACTGAAGCAACAGCTATACTTTTGTATTTTGCTGCTGTAATATTTTTTTTATTATACGTTAAGAATAGGTATTGACACGAAATATAAATATTAACCACACAGAATTGACCTATAAAATTTAGTAATCTTACTTTCAGATGATACGAGTAAGACTGGTTGACATTATTAATACTATGACTTTACAAACCGCTTATTTACGTCACAAATTAGTAACTGCATAATGTCCGGATCACAAGTGTAGGTGCTAAAGGCTACAGTTATTTATTGATAGTGACCATCTGGGCTGTCTGGCTAATTGATAACCTTTTTTAAAACCTATTCTAGTAAAATTTGAAGTATACCTTAAGTCCAGCAGTGATACTGGATATAAGCACATTATAATATCCGATCTCTTGTAGCAGGGACACGCACATGGGCATCACTATCTCAGGGCCCATCATGCGCTCCGTCGTCTCCACGTCGATCTTATAGGGGAGCTTCACTAGCATCTCCGCTGCCAACTCGTCCACCTAATTTTTGATTAATGAATCATTTATGATTAATATGTATACCTAGCTAACTAGAAAAAAAAACTTATTAAGCAAATACCTAAAAAAAAATAAAGAAAAAATTTTTCAAATTATTAATAGTATACGAAAACAATAGTAGCAATTACACTTACAACTAGGCCTTTAAGAGTTTTTGCATTAAACAATAGAAATTCATTCGTCAATTTTTAATGAGCATAGATTTTGAGGCAGCAAAATATGCTTATTTTGTACCTTTTGATCTTCGCCTCCGCCAGCGCCCCCGCCCCCAGTGGAAGCCAACGCAAATAACGTCGAACACATTATGAGGGCATCCTTAAAATAAAAGAGACAAGACATTGGTAACTGTAGCAATAACATACGGAATTAATCAATTTTTTTAAAGTGTAATGTCAAAGAGCGTCGGTTCCTCATTGGTATGAACTGTTGCCTTCCGATTTGGAGGGAACAGGAAATGTCTTCTCAAATTTTCGAAATTAAATGTACGTTTATCCGACACTCTTACGGAGCAGAAAAATATCGTGCATCGTGAGATAACCTGCGTGAAGTCGGCCAATCTGCACTGGACGCATGGACGACTAAGGCCTATCGGTATACCTAGGCGCCTCGGTGGGAACGTATAATGAGCTGATGATGATGATGATGAAATCATGTCATTATTCGTCTCAATTCATAATGCGCGAGAAGCTGCAGGTCAACGGCGGATCCAGGTTAGGCGCAAGGAGGGGGTCACATAGTAGTAGTCAAGTTAAGAACTTATTTGTTAATGTACGTTAGTATAGTACTTAAAAATAGCCCCATGACCCTCCCCCTGGTTCCGCCGTTGCTGCAGGTAAAGCTTATCTTTTATTTTTCCTGGGTAGGCAAACGATTACATGATCCTTCGGATGGTATATCGCCACCCATGGACACCCGCTACTCTAAATGAGATGTAAGTACGTTGCCAACCAAAAAATAATGAGCCCTCGTTTTTGTTTGTTAGTTGGTAACGCAGTCGTATCAGAATCAGAATCAGAATCAGAATATAATATATTTCAAAGTTTAGTGTTACAAACCTAGGTCCTTCCGGCCGGTGGGCCATGGAAGGGTGTGTCCGATGCTTGTGTCCTTATGGGAACTGTAGCTGTGGACACGGCAGTTTGTCTCTTAATTCTAAGTTTATACAGATCTACTTGTGTAGAGTTGCATAGGACTCACACGTGTAAAGTGTACTTAACCTAATATATACAATGTAATTTTTATTTATTTATTTAATTCTAAGGTGGCGAGGTGGCTTACCGTCATGGGGCCATCTCGTGAATTTCTTGGTTCCGGTTTTGGGGGAGTAGTCGTTGATCTCTCCCAGTCTTGTGTTCTTTCTCAATGGATTGTGTTCACCGTACGCCAGATATGCATCGCCAGGAGATTCCAGATCCTCTATCTTGAGTAATTTCATCGTGTCTAGCATCCTGCGGTTCAGATCGTACGCCCGCAGGTGCCACGCCTCTATATCTGACATTTCCCATAGCGCCTCCGTGGGGATTCGTTTTGGCAGCTGAGCGGCTGCTTTCAGTGCCATTCTATACTGCCTTTCTATCTTCAGCAAATTTGTCGGGCTGTAGCGTGGCATCAGTTGTACCACCCCGTAATCCAGTATAGGGAGTATGCAAGCCTGGATGATGGCTAGTTTTACTTCCAGGTCGGTTTTGGCGTGATATCCGATTATCGGTCCTAAGGCGCCTCTCACTTGTTTCAGCTTTGTTACCACTTTGTTTGTGTGGTGATTCATGGATAACCGTTTGTCCAGCATGACTCCTAGGTATTTAATTTTATCGGTGTACGGGATAGTTTGATTTTTTAGTTTCACCGAGCGTCTACATTTTTGTTTCTTGGAGAAAAGAATGCACTCCGTTTTATCTACGTTACAACGCAGTCCCCACCGAGTGTAGTAATCTATTACTGTTTCGGCCGCCCATTCTGCTCGCATGGTGGCGTGGTCTGGGTTCGATGCTCTGTTTAGGATGCATAAATCATCGGCGTATTGTGACAGTTTAAGCCCACGAATTCTGTCGTGCTTGTCCCATATGTCGTGCACGTACAGATTGAATATCACCGGGCCGAGAATCGAGCCCTGCGGTACGCCATGCGGTAGCTGCTTGTCGTTCGTTTCTGTGGTTCTAAATCGTCCCCTGAGGCGGCGGTCACTCAGATAGTTCTCGATGATCTTAACTATGTTGTTTTCGACGTTGGCCGTCTGTAGCTTCTTGATCAGGCCTTCATGGTTAATCGAGTCGAATGCCTTTGAAAGATCTGTTGATATCATGGAGACACTGTCGCCGACCGCGAGTGCATCCGTTATCATTTTGCCAGTGCGTAGTATCTGTGTAGCGGTGCCTCTTTTTCGAGTAAATCCGTGTTGGAATGGTGGTTGTAGCTCGTCTACCGTTTTCTGTATACGCGATAGGATGAGTCGTTCGCACAGTTTGCCCATGATGTTGAGGAGAGTTATGGGCCGATACGACGCCGGCTTGCGGTGATCCTTCCCAGGTTTATGGAGGAATATGCAAACACCAACCTTCCATCGGGCCGGAAAGTAGCCGGTTGTCAGTATGAAATTTGCGACGGGCAAGTATGCATTGAGGAAGACGTCGCCAGCGAGCTTAAGTGCGTCTGCTTTTATGCCATCGGGGCCGGGCGCCTTCTTGTTTTTAAATTTTGCGAGCGCCGTTCTTAGTTCACTCGTCGACGCGCGATCGAGCGGGCTGAACGGGGTGTACTGTTCTGTTCCTGAGTCGTCCGGCGCTATCGGCGCTTCCGTCACGATGGCGGCCTTGACTAGCGCGTTGATCGTCTCCGTTTCATTTCTGCAGCCGGCAACGTTCGGTAGCGTCGCGATTGGTTTCTTCATACTCTTTTGTATGCGCCACATTTGTGAGCGGTTGTCCGTTTCGTCTTCAAGTTTGCATAGCCAGCCCTGCTCAGTGTATTCCTTGAGAGCTTTGTGTGCTTCGTGTTTCGCCTTGTTGTAAGCCGTTCGAGCAAGCTGCTGCGTTGACGGGTCGGCATTGCGAGTTCGCCACTTTCTGTTTTTCAGTCGGTTGCGCTCGTCTATCAACTTGTTTATCTCGTCCGGCAGCGTTTCTTGTCTAGACGGACTGTGTAGTGGAGCGTACTCGTCGAGTGTACTCAATAGAGCCGTTTCGAGTGATTCGACATACTTTTCGCACTCTTCATTTGTTACGATTTCGCGAGGTAGGTCTTTTAGGCGCAGCCAGAGTGAGTCTCTGAATTTTTCCAGCAGCCCCTCGGTCTCTCTTATCTGTTTCATGTTGCGGAATCGAGGTACTTCACGGTGATGCTCGAGTCTAAATGTGACCATCCATGGAAGGTGGTCCGAGCCGATATCTTCCAGTTGTTTACAAGAGTGTGGGGTGTGATCGTACGTCATGAGTGCCGCGTCAAGGATCGAGTTTCCTGGGTTCGAGGGCCTCGAGGGAGCGTTCGCATGCGCTATGTGGCACGTGCCTTCGTCTATAGCTCTTTTTATTCTGAGCCCGAAGCCGGCGTCTCTCGAGTGATTGAGAGCGCGCATTCTCAGATTTAGGTCTCCGATTATTATCGACGGTTCGTCCGCTAGAGTCTCTTCGAGTTCGTCCAGTGCCTCTCGCTGTTCGTTAATTCGGAAGTAGACACCTTTCAGAAGTAGGTATTCGCCAGTCGAGTGGTTCGTGATTAGTCTGATTGCGACTCCCTCGATGCGACGCTGCTCGTCGTCTTCCCAGCCCGGGGTAACAGGTATCTGTGTCCATCTCAGACCTCTTTGTATGTACATCGCCGTCGTCAAGTGCTTTTCCGCGCTGTGCGATATCTTATCGTAGCCCGGAATGTTATAGCGCACTTTACTGAAATCGAGCTTGCACTCGTTCACTATCACTATTGCTGGGTTGTATTTGGCCACTAGTGTCTTTAACTCCGTGAATTTGTTCTTCAGGCCCTGCACGTTGATGTGCAGAACTCTGAGGCTTTTGATGATTTTTTTAACGCTTTTGTCTGCCTTAATAACCATAAACACGCTTTTCTAGTTTCGTCATACGTTCCGACAGGCCCTCGATAAGACGAGTCATGTTGTTTAATTGTGTTATTATTTGTATTATCGCGTTTTCACCCACGTTGGGAGTTTGCGAGGCGTCAGATGTTTCGGGGGCGTACCAAACTGATGGCGCGTTTGTGTTATTTTGTTTCTTTGTGAGTGCCGGGAACTGTTTATCGTTGCGGGCTGCCTCGGCAAAGTTTACTTTTGGTCTAACCAATGAGCGTTTAAGTGCCTCCTGCTTGCGTTGCACTTTTGCTTCGTATTGTTCAAGTTGTTGTTTAATATGTTTCTGGAATACAGAGCATGCGGTCGAGTTTGCACCGTGCCCTTCTTTTTTGCAATTGCGACACACCTCTTTGATCATGCCTTCGATCGGGGCAGGTACGACTACGGTGGGTGTTTCTTGCTTGCCGTAGCAAGATTGTTTCGAATGATCGAATGCGAAACATTTCTTGCACTGCAGTACATGTTTTGGATTATCCTTGTAAGATTCGATCTTAATGGATGGAGCACAAAGGAAGTGCTCTCTTGCGATCTTGCAGTTGTGTAAGATCTGTCTCGCATCGTGTGTTCCTTCGAAGATAAGCAGGGTGGTACGGCGGCCCCTTGTTCCGAGTTTCTTGGCTGATTTGGGTAGTATCCCTGTGCATCGGTGGAATTCTTTTATAATCTCTTCTTCTGATTCGCCATATGTTTCGTTCTTTAAGACCAACTTAGTGGCTGTCTTTCGACTGGCTTTGGGGGTGGGGGCGATCACGCGGGCCTCCGGCTTCAGAGATGTGAGAGCTGCCAGTATATTTGTTCTTGCTGTCTCATTACTGGGTTTGATTCTGATCTGCCCGTTCGTCAGGTTTAATGTTGATTTCTGCAGAGACACTACTTCTCTGAGTTTGCGTAGCGTGTCTTGATTTTCAATGATCTCTTTGTCTCTCACCGTGATAGGTGGGATGTGGGTTACACGGTGCGCGTCCATTCTCATTTCAGCGATGTCCACTCTCTTCCGTTTGTTGTTGATGCGTTCGACGGAGGGCGTGTCATCGCTGTCCGTGGAGAGCAGTTTGAACCGGTTTTCGGTTGGCAACACGAAACCGTGGGCTTGTGTTACGTCCTTCTTCCTATAGCCTCGCGCGCTTGTCGAGCGGGCGCGAGGAGGCGACAGTGATGAGTCATCGCTCGTTTGCAGTTGTTGTTGTCGTCGGGCGGACTGATCACGAGAATTGGAGGAAACGGGCGGGGTATTTATTGCCGATCGCGTGATCCTGTCCGCGTCTCGACCGTGGCGTCTCGACTTCTTTGTGCCTGACGGAGAGTCGTTCGATCGTTGTTGTGTCGTTTCGCGTTCATGGATCAACGATGCACATTGATATTCATTACATTTTTCACAGGTATACCATTCTTCCTGCGACAAATCGTAGATTGGCAGTATACGTAACTCCTTGTGCCATCCACATTTTAGGCAGTAAGTTACCTTTCTCGCGGTGTTGCGTGCACTGGTAAAGTATGCTTTTATAAGGTGTCCCAGGTGAGCGCGTTTCCCTTCAACGTGACGTTCGAGATCGCGATACATTTCACCTGGTTGATTTCTTTACAATGTTCGCATTTTAGCGTTGTTAGGTTTCTTTGATTCCTGCCCCACACTTGGTTGTGCATGGGCAGGGATTTGCCACACTTTACGCAGGGGAAGTTTACCTTGTTATAAGTTTCGAGGTCGATTTTTAACATCACTATTTCCTCGCCTCTTTTGTTCTGACCGGAGTCAGTGTCCATTTCGCTCAATGTTTCACTGTTTGCCACTAGATTTACACTCGCGTTTGAGGGAATTGGCTTGTACATGGTTGCGACCCCCGAGGACGGAGCCCCGGGGCTGTTAAAGTTCATTTTATTAACACTCACTACAATAGATGCGTTCTGGATGTGTCCGTAAGCGCGCTCTCTANAAAAAACTATTAAAAAATAAAAAAAAAAAAATATTTAATAGTCCACTGATGAATATGAGTTTGTCATTCCCATTATACCTACCGAACCAAGCACCAAGCACAACAAGGTCTGCAGTATCAGCCATTGCTCCATCGAACAAGTAGTCCTTCTTGACTTTTAACCAATGCCGTTTGCCTGGCTCATATGTTGACTCCAAGTCTTTCAGCACTAAGCCTTCTAAGCCAAGTTGTAGTACCTATCAAGCAAAGCAATGACAAAATTAAATTAAGATATTAATAGTTTGTATTTTTTTTATTTATTTTAGTATAGATGCATTTAAATATTAAAAAATTAACAATAAAAGTTAGTCACATTTTCCATTGGTAGATTCTGCTTGGACAAAATGTAAATTATTTAGCAAGAATAATAAATATAATCCCTAATTATATTATATTTCCTATTACATGAAGGTACCTGATTGATAAACCTTGCTCAAGAATAATAGTTTTCAGGTTTTTTTCAACATAGGTTAATGATTAATCTTTAATTTTAATATTCTAATTATTTTAATAAAAATATTAATTCATCCAAAACATCTTGAACTTAGTGGATTGAAGATGTCTAGAAAATTGAATTTGTTTTTAATAATATTACCTCTGCTATCATTTTCGCCAAATCTGATGGTTTCTCTATTAACTGTTGTTCTGATATCATTACATGGTTCTTCACTTCAACCATTATGTCACTTAAAATCTTCCTCCGTTTCCTTATAGGAAGATCAATCAAGACTTTCCCATTATAGTACAAACAATCAAACACAAACAAACAAACTTGAGCATCCTTGAATTCTGATTGCTTATGAATGCCTAGTGTGCCAAAAGGTAATGGTTTCCCAGTATTAACATCAACCATTAAAACTTCAGCATCTAAAATAAGATCTGTGCCTTCAGGGAAAGCTTTGGGCAAGTAATCTTTGAAATGGCTCACTTTATGGGGCATTACAGGCTTTAAAGCTCTAGAATAGTATTTGAATTCATTCCCCTTTTTATGCACCTGCACTCTTTCTCCATCATATTTGATTTCCGAAAACATTCCGTTTGGACATTTCTTCATTGCCATTTCGACAGACTTACAAGCCTCTGCCAGCATTGGAAGTACAGGAGTCATTAAAACAAGCTTAGCTTGTACACTACTTTGAGTGGCATCCTTGTGTTTAACACCACTTTTGTCTGATAACACTCTATCCAAGACCATGTTGAGGTCTCGTGAAGTCTGAAAAACACTATAAGCATCAGGATGAACTCCTTCTAATATATGTTTTGGTCCAGCATTAATACGTAAGTCACCCTTTATCAGCCTGATTAACATTAATATGTCATCCAAAGTACATTTTTTTACAATTTTCTTAAAATGATATATCTGCTCTTCTCTTTGTGAGTTTAGATAGTTCTTCAAGAAAGTTTTCAATGTCATGTATTGTAAGAGTACTCTCTTTGGCAGGCTGCACTGACCTGGCCGAGGGGAAATAATGCTGAATAGTTTGAGCAACATCGCCTTGTTCCAAATGTGTTAGCATGTCATCATGATCTGTGTTAAATATTCTTGAAAATAATTTTACAAGCTGTTTACTTTTTAAATTGTAGATTCTTTTTGTAACCTGAGGCAATAACAATTTACACCATAAAGCTAAATCACCTTTAAAAGTGCCATCAGTACCATTTCTAAAAAAATTGTTTACAGTGGCTGTTTTATCTGTATATGCATCTACATGGGATATCTTTTTGCACAATGAGAAAAATGTTGAAAATTTATTGTCGTCTGTTTGGACCACCACATCTTTCGCATCTGATATATTATTTTTTGTATCGCTGGGATTAGATACAGCACAATTAGATTCGTTCTTCAAAACTTTTGCAGTATATTTGCCACAATTTTTTTCTGCATATAATTTTTCGGTTTCATTAATTTTCTTCAGTAGGAACTCTTGGTCATCTTTGCTGAGAGTATCCCAGTTACCAATGTCATCTATGGAGTCTATTCGTTTTGTCGTAGGCCGTTGTTTGAGTAAAATATTCATTAAACAATCTACATGGTGCCATGATTTCATGTGCTGGCCTTCTCCGTACGGGCTTGGTACAACTTTAGCGATACGTATCTCTCCCGTGGGACAGTTCGCTTTACATCCTTTACATGATGCACGACCCGTTTTAGCCCGATCTACAAAGAATGGAGCTGATTCCGACATGGTTTTCAAAACTGCGATTAAGCTATAAAACAATTTGATTTTATTTTACACAATGTAAATAACACACGAATCAGCACAAATGATAGAATTACTTTTAAACAAAGCTAAACTAATGATTTAAAAATAATTATTCAAAATTAGTCAGGTTATTAATTCATATTGACTATAAATTGTTTTGTTGTTTGACAATTGAAACATTTGAATAATGTCTTATGACATTTATAGGGATGGGGCAACAAAAATACTTTGTATCAGTTTAGAACTCTATTGTTATCAATAAGATCACAATCAATAAAATGAAACAATATTTTATTGCAGTTGCAAGTTCTAGAAGAGTATTGATCAATCAATAAATATTTGAACTCAAAAAACTGTCAAAATGAATTTCGTACTTAATTTTTACTGTCTACCATGTGAAGAGTCCATAAATTTACTTCTTAAAACAAAACTATACTCAGTCTCAGGTAAGGTAAATATTTTGACTAGATACTCCAAAGGTTGTACAAGCCAAGTGGATACGAGGCAGCAAACGATAACATGACCACGTCTCCACCCTATTGACCGCTTGACATTTTGACGCATGCGCATTTGTACCCTATAATAACGTTCGGAAATTCTTACCCGTCCCGTACATTCTGATAAAATGAACATAATATTATATTGCATTTTTTATCAATATATTATATCTAACAATACATTTAATCAATTAAAACAGTATTTGAGTTAAAATAATACCATAATTTGATTACACAATTATGATCGGGGGCACGCAGTGCCGCCGCCAAGTCGAGTCCACTACACTGCCGTACCATTTTTACTGGAATTAAATTATACGGTTCCAACTAAATATACAGAATAATAAAAAAGAGTATTTAATATATGATATATAGGCTTAATTGTGTATGGTAATTTTTAAGGACTTAGCCAACTTTACCGACATATTATGGTGTTCACTTCATGCGAATCGTTTCGTTTCAAATTCAAAACTTTGAAACCCTGTCAACTATTTAAAACCTAAGAGCATCTTTCGTCTAGCCGAGGAGAGGGTGGAGCAGTAGCATGTAAAAAAAGTTAACTGAAAAAATGTTAACTTGTTTATACCTTAAATTTTACACAACTATGTAATGCTTAGCTTTTATATCCTTAATTAAATATTCCTTTTCTATTTTTCAGCTTCATCTTGCCATCAAGAGTTCAGCAGCGACGGCACTAAGCATGGTACCCTGACTTCGCCTCATTACCCCTCACCGTACCCGCCTAATACACATTGCCATTACGAATTCTTTGGAAGGGGAAGAGAAAGAGTTAGATTAGTTTTCCAGGACTTTTACTTGTATAAACCTACTGATGGATCATCAGAGTAAGTTGAATTTACTAAAACCTGTATTTTTTAAATGTATTTTTCTTAATTTTCGTTTTGTTTATTTGAAATAAATTACACATTTTCAAACTTTCAAAAAATATATATATTATTTAATAATACGTACCTATAGTAATGTATGTTGATTAATATCTATGTATTAGTAGTTACATGACCCATTTGGTGTAACGGTTGAGACGTCGGCGATTACACCAAGGGTTCCGGGTTAGATCCCTGGGCAGTCGAATATTTGTGATTTGTGTGCATGGACATATGTACGTTTGTAATAATCTGGGTTTTTCAATGTTTCGTAAGTATTTATTAACAAAAAATATATACGAGTATCATGTATTTTTATCAGTTGTTTAGTAGGTACAGGCACAGATAATATAATATATTCTAGTACAATCTAAAATAACAATATTCTTATTTGAGACTTGGTGGTACTAAGGATTTCTTTAATTTTATATTATTATGTTTTCCGTTTGAACTAAAAAAGATTATTTTTATTTCAGTTGCACAACTGTTGATTCATTGCAAGCGTTCGTCTACGTAGATGGGCGGCTAGAGAAGGTGGACTTGTTTTGCGGAGTCAACTTACCAAAACCTATCATGTCTAATGGCCCAAAACTCATGCTGGAGTTCAGGGGGACGCAATCATCAAGACATGTCAGGGGATTTAAAATAACTTATTCGTTTGTAGAAAGTAAGTAATCTTAATGAATTATTTTAAAGCAAAGATAATCTATAGTTGAGCGTAGAGAGCGTTGGTGGTTTATTGGTGTAGACTTCCGATCTGGAGGTGCAGGTTCAAACCCCGCCACGTACCAATGTCTTTTGAATTTTCGAAATTATTTGTACGTTTATCCGACGCTCTTACGGTAAGGAAAACATCATGAAAAACCTACGCACTAGCGCACGCCTACGAATAAATTGGTTGTGAGTACAAAGTATACATAGAAAACACCCAGACCATTACAAACAGACATGTTCATGCACACAAATGTTTGTACTGCCCGGGGATTGAACCCGGAACCATGGGCGTTGCAGTCGACCTCTCAACCGCAACACCAAAGATATATCGTAAATTTTTGAGTTGGTAGTTAATCATCATAGGCTCTGGTAGATATATGGTTCGAAAATGTTGCTTGATATACTAGGCAAAGCTTCTCAACATGTAGGCCCTATTTTAATGATATTTTTATTTCTCATTTCAGATTTCGGTATAACTACAGGGAGACAACTAAAAGAGTTCCCGTGCGCTTTTGTGTATAATAGTAGCGAGTCGCGCAACGGGACTTTCGCGTCACCCAACTCGCCGGGTCCATATCCACGCGACACCGAATGTACATACTTCTTTCACGGTGGAGAAACTGAAAAGGTCCATTTACATTTCACCAGCTTTGAAGTTGAAGGAGTCTCACCGTAAGTACATTTTTTATGCATTCAAATGTGGATGAAATCTGATATAACCAAACCAAGAGTTTAAGTATACCAAGAGGCATATACTCGTAATTATTCAGATAGCATGGCCTAACATAAGAATTGCTGGCAAAGAATCCCCTGGTTAAGAAAGGCTGCCATATAAAACTATACTTGGCAATGTATAATGGATGCACGTTACGGCTGGATCATCACATCTCCGAATTAGTAGAAGAGCTAAGTCTTTTTCACTGGAGCATACTAGAATTGCCTGGAATTAAAGGATATGATGACTTTAGACTCCGGACACTTGCCTTTCTTCCAAAATGGTAGATAGGGTTTACCAAAGTGGTGTCGGTTTCCTGCATAAGGTCTTTGTAAGTAACCTCGTGGAAATCAGTAGGTAATGTTTCGAACCGGGTAGCGTGCCTTGTACTGAAACTCACTGATAGGTATTCCATGAAGTCCGTACAGGTATGTGCGCCGACAACGTCACAATCTTGACGTTGAGCCCGTGTATGAGGATATTATCTCTAGGGCCATCTTTGAACTTCTACATGTTATGAGGGAGGGAACGCTAAACACAGACACGGCCAAACAAATTTCATGGGTAGGGGTGCAGGAATTACAGGGGGTGGATGATGGTCAACTTACAGGAACATGACCAGTACTTATTTATGATGAGTTCTTGTTGTGACGTAGACTCTGGATTTGGCAGAACGAAACAGATTGTATTATGTCGGATAAAACTCATATATTCAAAGATATCTCAGGCACTTTTAATAAGTTTAAAGACCAAATTGTCACGCTTAATAAAATCTGTCCCAAATACACTGTGAGTCGAAAAATTCCAATTGGAACCCAAAATTGAGAAAGCAGTTAACGTGGTAAAAAGAAGGTATTACCACAGATTACTAAGTATTACACTGGGTGGGTAACCCACCAATAAAAACAAATACCTACAAATTGAACACTGAACTAAAACTAAATTTAAAATATATAATACTTTACTTGTGTTTTAATTTTATAAGTGTACATACATAGGTATGTACACTTATATACACAACAACTTGATAGCATTGCCACATAATATGTACCTACCTGTTTTAGATGCGAAGCTGTTTCTGCTAGTGATTACGTCGAATTCTCAAACTCCATGACTGAAGATAGTAAATTTGGTAGATATTGCGGACAAAGGAAAGAATTCCACGTGGAATCGGAGAAGAACTTCTTCAAAGTAACGTTCCGGTCAAACGATAGACTGGACGGTACCGGATTCAAAGCAATTTACCAGTTCTTAGAGATTTCTGACAAATACCAAGCGCCAATGCAAGAAGATGCTTCAAGCTCCGTGTGTAAGTAACATTTAATACTTTTGATTGTTAATTGACTAATAAAATCAAATGGTTATCGTTTGTGGGGCTCATGCTGTGTGAAAAGTGCTATTATTGTTATCATCGCAGCGATTCAATGATCGGATACTACGCAATAGTAATATTTAATAATTATAGTGGATGATAAAGATCTAGTTTACAATTTCACTTGAATAGATACATGTGTGTGGATAATTTAATGTTGGGTTTATTCGTTAGTTAGGTGTCTTTGAAATTAAGTAGGTAATGGGTATTAGGCTCAGATATGCGTATTTTATTATTAATATAGCCCACAATTTACATTATTATCTTTGTTACGCTATTACGCTAGGCTATTTTCTCATAATATTCTTCATTATAATTTATGTTTGCATTTCGACACGGGATGTCCTATCCTAGAATTTTCTTGATAATCAATATATATTTTATTCTTATTCATCTTAGGTTTTATGCCGCAGTACTGCCGGACATTCCTAACAATTTATTAGCAATTCGACATTATTTATTTATCTTTATTAAGGAAATTAACAGCTTAATATAATACATGTGTTTAGTGTACATGACATAATACATAAGCCCTTAAAAATGTCCACTGCTAAGTTAGACACAAAAATACAAAGCATGAAAAAGTCACATACATACATTTATTAACTTCGATCATAATAATATGTTCGATATTAGAAATAGGATATAAAGAAAACATATTTTTAACATTTTACTAAGAAGAAAGAGAAAATAAATTACTACAGTTCACTTATACAAGCTTATGATTTCGTAAAAGATAACGAAACCGCTTCACATTTTCATGAAAGACGTCTATATATGCTATTGAAGATAAAATATATAACCGCCTTGGGTGTCAAGGAATCGAAACCTATGTTAGACTTTGTTAATTTCTCGGAAAACAAGTTTAGTTCGAATTGAGTGATATTTTTATAGTGATTGACTATGGAACGTCGTATTCAATCCATATGTCTCGTGTCACGCCATGTACCTATTTTTACTTCTAGAAGTAGGTAAATAATACATATCCAGATTTGCACGCACTGGTCAAATTTACGTTCTATCTCATAGCCGGAAGATTAAATATAAGCACTTCCCTCTATAACCAGATGGTACCTCCAGTGATAGGATTTCGGGAAGCCTTAGAAATACATACGCCACCCCTTCGTATCATAACAAAATGCAATGAGAAATTCATACCTTAAGTTTTGGATATGTAAGAGTATGTATGTAATATAGTTCTTGGCATCAGACTCAAAATAACCAAGTCCTATTACCAAGCAGAAATTTTATTTTTTTCTCTATTATGCTATGTAATAAGTTGTATTTACCATACCCAGAGCGTCGGTGGCTCATAGGTGAGGACTGTTGTCTTCCGACCTGCACCCAGGTTCAAATCTCGAAACGTATCAATGTGTTATGAAATTTTCAAAAATTGTACATTTATCCGACGCTCTTACGGTGGAAAAATTCAAAAGTAGTGCGTGAAGTCGGTCAATTAGCACTGGGCCCACGTGGACGACTAAGGCTTATAAACCCTTTACCGGTAGGCTCGTGCCCCTCGGTTGGGACGTATAATGAGCTCTTGATGATGAACCATACCTAAACAAGGTAATGTTAGGCGTTGTTGTGTCTGTAGTTGTAATAAATAAATATCCACTGACATTCACACAGCGCCCAACCCCAAGTTAAGCATGGGTACTGAACAACGGACAAACATCATTATACATTTTTTATTAATTATTTCATATTAAACATGCTAATAGAAGCGCTCAGACCTGTACTGCCCGGGGATTGAACCCGGAACCCTTGCTGTAGTAGCCGATGTCTTAACCATTGCACAAAATAAGTCGTCCGTCTTTTTAATGGATGTTTTTGTCTTCCCCAGGTCTACATGGTGCGACTTCACTGCTGATCGCCACTGCATTAGCGCAGTTGCATTATCAATTATATCATTAAATAAAGTGATATTAGATTAATTGAACATAGTGTATAATCCTGTATATTTTGTATGATAGTATGTGCCATACACCTGTAATTACGTAGAAACGCAATATTTTCTATAATGTTGTATGTAATTTAAGTTTTTCTCTAATACAAACTAAAGCAATACAATACGGAACACAATAAAGATTTTATTGATAACGGCACGTCGTAACAATGAATTAAATAATTTAAAATTTATTTTGGTTTTATTAAGCACCTAATTTTAACCTAAACCCAATTGTAAACATTATTCCTATATAATATCAAAAGAGCTAGTAATAAATAATAAAATATCCACTGACATTCACTCAGCGCCATCTAGCCCCAAGTTTTGCGTGAAGCCTGTATTATGGGTACTAAACAACGGATAAACATACTTATATATATTTTTGGTACATACATATATATTATACATTGAAAACACCCAGGCCGTTACAAACAGACATGTTCATGCACATAAACGTTTGTACTGCCCGCCGGGATCGAATCCAGAACCCTAGGTACCTATAGCAGCCGACGTCTCTACCATTACACCACATGGGTCCTCATAGTAATAGGTTCAATCATAATTAATATCTGTCTTCTAATTTTTGGTTATAATTGCATACTTTATTTTAGTATGTAAGTTGATTCGCTATCCCACACAATGTTTGATTGAATTTCGGGTCCATTGGTTACATAGGGTGCTTGATGCATTCTCAAAAATGTTTTTAAAAACGCCAGGAACACTATAAATTTAACAAAAAACAAGAACAAGGCATACCATTGGTAATGCAAAATATTATTAACGTTATCAAGAATAAATACTGGCAAATAATGAGCAGATTCTCCAACAGCATGAAAAATATGAACTTGACTTTTTTCGAAATAGAGTGAAAAAGAACGGAGCTTTATAGGGATTGTAATAAGTTTTATCAAAATACATTCTTCTAGTCATAAAATATTGGAGTTTCGCTCTTAAGACCTAAAGACATCATTAGGGGAGGCCTCGTTAAGCAGGTGACATTTAAGGCTATAATCATGATGATTTTCAATACCTGAAAGTACGTAATTGAAGATATTAATACCTTTTCCGAATCGCTTTGGGATAGAGTGTTGTAAATCGCCGATTCTGATATTCAGCAAACTAAAGCATTTGGTTATTGTTATGTTCACGCTATGGATACGACTCAATGAGGCTCTGATTGAAGTAGCACTGATAAATTTTCAAGAACAAGCATAGGGCGCACTACACACCATATTACATGCGTCTGCAGTGCACGCTCATACATATTTTGAGCGTGCGGTTCAAACATTTTCAAATAGTTATAGCTATAGGTCGCTTAGGATTATGGCTTGAACAATAAGCTGTATCCTCACCCTATTATTTACACCAGAGTGTAAAGCCTATCGAATTGGTTTGGTTCCAATAAAATAGTCATGAAATAACCGCAACGAATGGCAAATTTGAGAAATAGTCCTAAAAAGGTTCCCGAGATACTTATTTTATATTTTTTTTACTTGTGCGACTATTTACGACTCTCTCTCTTACTTCAACCTATCCCAGTCCACTGCTAGACATAGGGCTCCCCACAGATTTATATATTATGAATCTGTGTGGCTCCCCCATTTTGGGGGAGACCTATTTGCGACTATTTCAGGACAGTTTTTCATTGAGATTTCAAATGTTAGGATTACAGGTTGAAGCACACAAAATAAGGGGTGAACCCACACAATACAGCGATTAGCAAAACGCTGAATTGATTGTTTTAGTAACTACATGTTTTATAGGTACTTGTTATTTACGAAAAACGCAGACCGGACGTTCAGATTTTAGTAAATTACATAATGTCTCTATAAATTTCGATCAAATAAGTTTACCATAAATAAATAAAATGAAATTATGATATAGTAATCTTTCATTTAACTTAAAATAACCCACTTCATCCTGGGTTACGTTTTTGTTGAAGCTCGTGATGCAGAAGGCATGTGACAATCGCAACGAATATCAGTATCTGTTTACAATCATGATCGCGGGCTTCCTCAATGACTAAACCTATGGTGTCTGTCGCTGCGCTCGTCGGCATGTTGATGGGTTGCCTTGTTCTTTGGTGAGTGTCTTTTGGGTTCAAGCCTAGCCTTTTTGATCCCCACTTGTTTAGATTCAATCAACAGTGCGAAAAATGAATGAATATCCACATTCACACGAATTGCGAAAGGTCGCTGGTGGAGTGTGGATGAGAAAAGCGGAGGACCGGGATATCTGGCGCAAAATGGGGGATACCTATGTCCAGCAGTAACTGAGATAGGTTAAAGAGAAAGAGAAGAGAGTCATTCACACAGCGCCATCTAGTCCCAATTTAAGCAAGGAGCTTGTTTGTTTATACTTCGGATTCTAAACTAGGAATACACATATATACTAGGGACAAACATATATACTAGGGACAAACATACTTATACTAGTAATAAACTTTTTTATACTAGGAATAAACATACTTATGCTAGGGTTAAACATATTTATACTAGGGATGTGATCCCGGGTTCCCGGTTTTTTTTTCGGAAGAACTTTTGGGTATTAGCTGCGGGTGGCCTTCACAGCTTCACCGAACAAGTGGCGAGCGCAGGTGGCTCTCAGCTCAAACCCCAGAACTACCTAAAAACTTTTGTGTGCATGAGCCTATCTGTTTGTATGGGTTTCGGTATTTCCATAGATATAAGATCTAAAATTCTTAATCTCTGGGTATTTTTATGTACATATCTTTATTCGTTGTTATTGTTAGCTTTTCCATATACTATAATGCGAATACGAGCTCATTTTTAGGGCGTTATGTGAATTGGTGATCGATGGCTTTTATCTTAGCTTATTTTAAAATAGTAACTCTCTATGTCTCAGCCATCTGGTTAAATTAGCCATCCAACTGGACGCCTAGGACGTTCGTTAATGCGATATTTCACGATATTTTTTTATTTAAACCTAGGTAGTTACATCAGAAGTTACATGTTTGAAATCAAAATTTTTTGACACCTGTTTTTTAGTTAAGTTCCTTGTTGTAACTTACAAAAACCATTACAAAATACAAAGTAAATTCATTTGTCCTAGTCAGGACAACTAACGGTTGCAACTGAGACTGCGCAAGCAAATTCTTCGTCGGTAGGATAATAAAGCCTTTCAATTAGAAGCGCTTTGTTAGGCGTAATTTCTCGTCAACATTTTCTTCCTGCCCGCGCCCGTTTAAACTTTACAGTGCTTGCGTAATTATGAAATTGGATGTTGATTAAACTATTTCGCTATTCGCTCACTTCGCCTTGCTTTTGGTTGTAAACGGAGTTGCTGTCCGAAAGTCGACAGGTGTGGTGGCGCTACTGTCGCGTTCTAATTTGCGCTCGCTCAACCCCCCACTCTCTCTCGCCCGTCGGAGTTAGCCGTTCACTTTCGTGCCGGCCGGTCGCTATCATTCAATTGTTCACGATCGCGCGAAACTTTTTCCCGCAAAACTCAACTTTTGTGACTGCAAGGAATAACTTAAAGTTTTATATGTGAAGTGCGAGAACGGCGTTGAAGCAAACTCAGCCTGTTTGGATCCGTTGTGTTTGTACTGTGAATGTGTTTTGTGGTCACAGGTGTCGCATTCCAAAAGGGACGCGGACGCAGCCTCCGTACCTAACTAGTAGGCAGGTGATCCGCTTCGCTACTCTATTTGTTGTAAGTATACCTGATATCCAATATCCGCTACAACTTATTGTGAAAAGTGCAAGGCGGTCTTAAAATGCGAACCGGTTTATTGCTCAGTCTGCAAATTAAGTTATACGAGACGCACAATAAAATAATTACTTGTATTATTTTATAAGTAATAGGTCACATCTGCATGCATATCCTATTAATATAATATGTACGACTATTGTATTGAGTATAATGGGTTTATAAGTGAACAACGTTTAACATAATTTAACGTCTTGGTAAAAATAAGACATTAAATAAGAAGTCATTATGCATTTAAATTTTTAACTTAGTAGTATTAATAAACATCTGTCTTTAATAAAATTATAGTTTTGTAATTCAATAAAATAAAAAGAGAACAAATACTTCTATCATTACATTTCGACGACCCATTTGGTGTTATGGTTGAGAGGTCGGCTGCAACACCAAGGGTCCTGGGTTTGATCCCCGAGTAGTACAAACATTTATGTGCATGGACATGTCTGTTTGTAATGGTCTGGGTGTTTTCTATGTATAATATGTATGTATTTACAATATATATATAATATAAGTATATCCGTTGAGTACCCATAATACAGGCTTCACGCTGAACTTGGGGCTAGATGGCGCTGTGTGAATGTCAGTGGACATATTTTAAATATATCCACTAAATAATAATATTATTTATTATATTTTAAAAAAACCTTTTCGGTACTTTACGAGTTTTTTTTTACCATAACCATTGGTGGGTTTGTATATTACCACAGATTAAATAATACACTCATTTTATATAAAGCCTGAAGTTAAGCAAGATTCCAATGGGCATGTCCAAAAGCGTCCAATAATAATTTAATGTCTGTATAGGAAACCCCTAAGATAAATAAAACTGTTTAATTCATAGATACATAAGGCATTTCATGTTAACATGAAAGCATTCCATCTTCTTTTAACTAGTATTTTAGATTTTTAAAAGAAGGGAGTAGTTTTTCTTTTCGTTAAGTTATACGAGTAACATCATATTATATGTTTAATATTTAACCTAGTACTGTGCTAAGTTACTTATGTGGCATAACTCTTGCTACCAACAGTAGGTAAACAATGATATTCTGTATATATAAATCATTGTAGGTAATCAATATATTCTACAAACCTGTTTGATAAATTCGGAGGTTTTTTTAACTGACTACTGCTGTTGGCCACAGATGACCTTCGGGTAAAAGCACACCTAGTCACGAGATCAGATTTAAAAAACTNCGCTACTGTCGCGTTCTAATTTGCTCTCGCTCAACCCCCCACTCTCTCTCGCCCGTCGGAGTTAGCCGTTCACTTTCGTGCCGGCCGGTCGCTATCATTCAATTGTTCACGATCGCGCGAAACTTTTTCCCGCAAAACTCAACTTTTGTGACTGCAAGGAATAACTTAAAGTTTTATATGTGAAGTGCGAGAACGGTGTTGAAGCAAACTCAGCCTGTTTGGATCCGTTGTGTTTGTACTGTGAATGTGTTTTGTGGTCACAGGTGTCGCATTCCAAAAGGGACGCGGACGCAGCCTCCGTACCTAACTAGTAGGCAGGTGATCCGCTTCGCTACTCTATTTGTTGTAAGTATACCTGATATCCAATATCCGCTACAACTTATTGTGAAAAGTGCAAGGCGGTCTTAAAATGCGAACCGGTTTATTGCTCAGTCTGCAAATTAAGTTATACGAGACGCACAATAAAATAATTACTTGTATTATTTTATAAGTAATAGGTCACATCTGCATGCATATCCTATTAATATAATATGTACGACTATTGTTTTGAGTATAATGGGTTTATAAGTGAACAACGTTTAACATAATTTAACGTCTTGGTAAAAATAAGACATTAAATAAGAAGTCATTATGCATTTAAATTTTTAACTTAGTAGTATTTATAAACATCTGTCTTTAATAAAATTATAGTTTTGTAATTCAATAAAATAAAAAGAGAACAAATACTTCTATCATTACATTTCGACGACCCATTTGGTGTTATGGTTGAGAGGTCGGCTGCAACACCAAGGGTCCTGAGTTCGATCCCCGAGTAGTACAAACATTTATGTGCATGGACATGTCTGTTTGTAATGGTCTGGGTGTTTTCTATGTATAATATGTATGTATTTACAAAATATATATATAAGTATGTATATCCGTTGAGTACCCATAATACAGGATTCACGCTTAACTTGGGGCTAGATGGCGCTGTGTGAATGTCAGTGGACATATTTGAAATATATCCACTAAATAATAATATTATTATATTTTAAAAAATCCTTTTCGGTACTCTACGATTTTTTTTTACCATAACCATTGGTGGGTTTGTATATTACCTACTCATTTTATATAAAGCCTAAAGTTAAGTAAGCAAGATTCCAATGGGCGTGTCCAAAAGCGTCCAATAATAATTTAATGTCTGTATAAGAAACCCCTAAGATAAATAAAACTGTTTTATTCATAGATATATATGCATAGGCATTTCATGATAACATGAAAGCATTCCATCTTCTTTTAACTAGTATTTCAGATTTTAAAAGAAGGGAGTAGTTTTTCTTTTCGTTAAGTTATACGAGTAACATCATATTATATGTTTAATATTTAACCTAGTACTGTGCTAAGTTACTTATGTGGCATAACTCTTGCTACCAACAGTAGGTAAACAATGATATTCTGTATATATAAATCATTATAGGTAATCAATATATTCTACAATCCTGTTTGATAAATTCGGAGGTTTTTTTTAACTGACTACTGCTGTTGGCCACAGATGACCTTCGGGTAAAAGCACACCTAGTCACGAGATCAGATTTAAAAAACTTTACAGTGCAAACACATTCAAATCGCTAAGGCCTACAATGTATCAATTGTCAACGCACCTGCAAAAACATCACCATCTATATTTATTTACCAATAGGATACCCATTGATATTCAGACTTAAGATAACAATTATTTTAAAAAAGGTTGTTAGCAATAGTTACTAATTGAACTTTGCAATGAACGACAGGTAAAAATGTGCCTTACGAGTGAATGAATGAAGTGTGAGAGAAAAAAGCTTCCTGCCATTCATGCAAGCTTGTTGCAATAAGTGATTGCGATAAAACACTTGTAAATTGTTATGTACATAACATTTAGTAAATAAGTAACTGACTTAACCATTACGATAACTTAAATAGTTTTTGCAAGACCATAAAAGTTGATTCTCTATATTTTAAAGGGACTCAATATATTATTTTAGTTGAAAATAAGTTTTCGTGCGTTTTTAACAATGTGTTAGTTAGTTCTTAATTTTACTTAAATTATACCTTTTGGTTTCTGAATTGCCTACTTTTCTCAGCACAACTACTTAATACATACCTAAGTATTAGTACGTAGGTAAAACTACCTATTCATCGTTTGTAGTTTAGGTTCTTCTGGTATCAGAAGTAATTAGGTATCAAACGTAGCCCAAAACTAGTTTACTAGTAATCAAATTGGGGTTTTAACTTTAACTAAAAAAAAGTATTTGACGACTTAATTGTTGGTGGACTGGCTGTAAATAAAAATAAAATAAATCTGTAAATAGTGATTTTTGATGCTCCTAATTCATTTCGAGAAAATTTGTGCGTACGTTGATGTCTTTCTTACGAGTTTATTGCAAACTGCATGCTCCACTACTTACTTTATACTCTTCGTATTTTTTTTTGTTATAAATAAGAAAAATGCGGGAACCTTATCTCAAAGAGGTACCTATTAATTTATTTTGCAATACTGCATTATTGTAAATAAAACATTTTAATTAAATTTAAATGAACTGGTGAGAAATCTTTTGTACCTATAGCAAGTTTGTAAAAATGAACTCATTTGTTTTGACTTAAATAAGAACGAGTCAGGTTTTGTTAAAATATTTTTTTTATAATATTAATTATACAATACCATTATTAATTACTAATCTTTGTTCTCTTATAGACTGCGTGGCGCATTCTATGGTTTTTTCAACTATGTTATGGGCCGTTTATTGTTTCTCGATTGGTCATATAAAAAGCTTATGTTTGACGTCATTATTCAGTCTTCATGAGTCATCCTCGATTTATAAGTTTCGTAAGTACAAAATTAAAGATACTGATATCATCACCATCTCATGATTATATCCAGGAGTAGGTAATCAATGAGGTCATTGCCTTGTTGTTATTATTGACACCGAAATTAATACCATCTATCCATTGTCCGCAATATTAAACGAACAATTAATTAACTATTGTTGTTATGATTCATTTTTTGTTTATCAGGTAGTAACAATCAATACGTAAGCCATTTGGGGCGTTCTTTAAACTAGACGTTGAATATGTTAGTTTAACGATATTTAACTCAAATTAATTTTATTTAGGTCACGTCATAATATTTAAGTATTTTTTATGTTATGAGTGTACAGGACGATCAGGACGCTCAACTAATGGTAAGCGATACGCCTGACCATGGCAGAGCGACATTGAGGGAGACCAACAACTGATACAGTTATTATTTTCGTCAATGCCGCACCGCGCCCGACACCAGAGACAACAAATGTTACGTATCTTATACCCGGTAATTTCACTAGCTACAGTGCCCTCATCCCGAAATACAAAAGTGCATATCACTTCTGTTTCACGGGACGATATGTGGCACTGCGGTGGTACCTACCTAGACGACTCAGTATCGAGTCAATCACCTAGTAAAAGAGTTTTAGAAATTTTAACATGTATTAGATATACGAGCCAGGGTGAAATTAATAAACGTTTAAGCTTTACGTAGGTCATCTTTGACTGGAAAAATTCTGGTAAATCATTTCCTTCACAGGACAGTCAAGGTGCTCACCTGATGGTAAGTGATACGTCTAACCATGACAGAGCGGCATTGGAGGAGACCAACCTGTGCCCGTCACCCGAGACAACAGATGTTAGGTCTCTTATACCCGTTAATTTCACATTCATATGAGTGAACATAATTTGATTACACCTTTGCATCAAGTACTCTAGGGTACTCTTGCCCGAGTAACTTTCTGAGAAAACATTCAGAAGAGCAGAATCACATACACTAATAATATTATGTTAGTATGATAATTGAGCTTATAGAAAAATGACATGTAAGTAAGTATGAGTTGAAAACGTTTATATAGACCTAAACGACTGAATCTGCTTGATTCACATTATGTTGAATTCAAATAAAAGTAATACACATTCCAACGCGATAATCTTAAGGTAAATATGATGAATTGAGATGTATCCAACAGGGCGTAAAGAAAAAACATGGACAAAGAAATATTTTCCTACTATCCAGCCATTGTCCGGCGATTTTGTTCTTATTTACAATTAAGCGTGGAAAGATGTATTATTAATGTTAAACAAAAAAATCTCATCGCAACTAAATGATAGATTCCCCCCAAGATAACTTTTGTCTCCACGCTTACAACAATGCGAATGTTAACCATGAAGTTCCATTCTCACGAGAAGGCTGATAAATGTAGGCAATTGTGCAAACAAAGTACATAATACAACCTACATAAGTATGTCTTTACCAGGGAATTAAGACAATAAGTGAACGCTCACTGTTCTTATTGATCATTGCACGTAGAAAATTCCAGATTTCTGATTCCCATAGCAAGTTCGTAGAACTTCATTTAGTATCCTGAAATGGTAACACACAGTAGCGTGGTATGTAAATGTATGCACCAGGATTCCTATCCTCCGCTCTTCTCACTCAGCCCCCACCTGCCATATTTCGCAAGTCTTCTATGCATCGGGCCTGAGGAATTCTTTGAATTACTGTTAGACCGTTATCAAATATACTTTTTAATACTCATAGTTTTTGTATACTTAATTAGATTATTAAACTAATTTAATGTTGAAAAATGAGTTATAACTATGTTAAACGCTGGCCTTATGGATTCTATCCATACAAGTATGTACTAGTAAAAGATTACATTTCACATTCATATATTAAAATGGATCATCAATATAACGTTATTTACTAATAAATTCATTGAATGTTATAAAAATACGTCTTTTATATCTGAGATCAATGGGGGTCTCGTAAGGTATCCCACGCAGCACATTACAAATATTTTATAATCTCAAAATTATACCTATTACGACGTGTTTACATAAATATTATGATAGCATATGAATGAACCGATTATAATGATAGTTTGGTAAACTCATAAAAGTTTGATTATTCGTTGATTTAATACAGTTATGTCGATACTTTACTTGTATGTTAATCACATGGTAATTCAACTCTTTGTTGGTGGTTCGTTGTTGCAATCATTGCCGTAAATGCTTAATGATAAGACCACGAAGTAAGAAGACAACTTTTGCATTATGGTGTTTGATTTGCTGTATTGTATTTGCTGTGTGTGATACTTTATACAATTCGAAACTAATTAATACTAATCACCCCTTTAGTTATTCATGACAAATTTATATTCGCCACGTTTATATATTATTTTTACAGGAAATATGGTGCAATAATAACGAACTATACAATTGTATGTTATATATTTATGACAAAGTATATTGTATGTAGATTTTATCGAGTTGATTCTCTGCTCACAAGCGAGCGTTCAAGTATTAAGTACGTAACGCATTTTTCTAAAAATTTTGAATCCTGGGATTCCCTATAAAACAAACTAAAAGAGTCGATGTGGATGTTTCTAATTGCCTTGCCAATAGGGATGATGACAATTTTTTTCTCTTCTATTATATCCATGGACCGCATTATAATAGGAACATTGGTAAAAAAATTACTCCGTTAACATTAAAACTCACAGAGATTTTTCAATTTTAAAAACACAATAATGGACTTTCCTAAAAACGCTTCATACAAATAGCTACCTAGTTATGACGTCACGCCTCAGTAATTCGTATGCATAGTTTGTGAATTTTGTACTACAACTATATTAAATGTTGCGTTTATTCAAATGGTATAATAGCAAAAGTTGCTTTAAATTATATGTGTTATCCTTTTGTTTGCAATTTTTTGACAATTAATGTTCTTTAAAAATGGACTTGCCCACCCATCTTTGAAGGCTAATGAAATTCATAAAACATGAGTTTTCGAGCTGAGAGTAGGCACATCGTTATTTTTAATCCAGATTTGTAATAATAAAAAATAGTTCTTACGATTCCAGGACCCAGTCATCATGCCTATTGTAGGCCTTCGTTCAGCAGTGGACATTTTAGGCTGTAATGATGATGATGGAAAAATATTCGGGTACTGAATGCTCAAGATTCTCTACAAATGTGGTTTATAAAAAGTAAAAAAGTTTTAAAAAGTTAATTATCTACCAAGATCCTAAAAGATAATTTAAAACGGTATATTGTTTTATTGTTTTCAATGCCTACATTGAATTAACAATTTTGCAATAAAGTCGGATGCATAAGAAATCGATTTCATTTGACCGATCAACCACGAAATTTGATCCAGCAACTATTAGTTGTTCACGAAATTCACGAATTGTCTGGTCTGACAAAGTTAAAATCAAATTCTTTGTGCCATGATTTGCAGTCGTTTCATTCATTTATTTTTTTATTTTAGTGGTTTAAATTTAGATTGTAATAAATAATATCGACACTGTTTAGGTAAAGGTGAACGCACTTTAAAAACCCATTTTTATTATGACTGTTTGCCATATACTGTTACTATATATCATATCATTTATTTACTACGGGGCATGTGAACTAACATAATATGTTTCACGTTAGGGTTAGTTACATTTATTATAATAAATCTTTCCTAGATTACTTTAATTAAAACAAAAAAAGAATTTAAGCCTATTTAGTACTAAGGGACAAGATTGTTTGACATAAAATGCAATGAAATAGGTTTAAGTAGCATGTCACAAAAAAAAACGGGAAGTGTATAATAAAATACGAATATTTTGATAGTCAAAATGTAAGCTCAAATGCACTTTGTTGCTTACGATATAATAAAACTTTGAGTAAGTTTATTTACTGCATCCATCTTCCTACTATAACTGTAAACTAGGTACCTACTATAACCATTACAAAATATAGCTCATAAATCCTAAAGCCACTTGTCTGTAGTCATCCCATATTATCAAGGAATTCTCTCCGTGTCTTAAATTGCTAAAGCTTTAGCATGAGGCAAACGCCATACATACGAGAACATCCACCCCGTAATTAAGTTTCGAAAGGGCCTTATTTATTTAGATATAAGGACCACAATCAATTGAGTCGAAGAAAGTAATTGGCGCAAGCAATTCGTGTATCCTAGTTTACCGTGGTCCACCAAATGAACGGGCAAAATCATGGACGTGTTGAGACAGATTACTAACTGCAATGGATAAAGGTACTATTTAATGAAGGGATTCCGTGAAGTTTTACTGGTTTCGCCGAGAATATAATGCTCCTGCAGACGCGCTGGGTTATTATGTGATAATAAGTTGAGAAGCTGTAAAGCAAAAACTGCTTTGTATCGCGTATAAATAGCAGCGGGCCATACGACGTTTCATCACCTTGCGTAGGACGTAGCAAAAAAGGGGAACATATGTCATAGTCTTTCTATAGTAAACCTTTTTAACTTTTTTATGTTGATTATAGGTATATGGGAACTACCACAATACCAGATAACGTCTCATGAAATAAGAGTGTTAAGCAGTTTTGTGTTTCAGGAAAAGGGCACTGTAGTTTAGTGAATGCTCTGTATTATAAGAGACTGACACTAACATCGGTCACTGCGGATGACGGGCACAGGCAGACATGATAGAAAAGAATAACTATCAACAGTTATTGGTTTCCTTCAACACTACATCTGTCACGGACAAGCGAGAAACTTACCGTCAAGTGAGCACTTTGGTCGTCAATTTTGTGTTAATTAGTTTACTTATAAAAATATCTGATAGATGGCAGTTGTCTACAAAAAGAAAAGTACAATTCGATGTAGATTATAGTTAATCTATTTTAATAGTTTCGTAAATAATGCATTACTTATACGTCAGATGATACATTGTATATCCCCATTACCTTTTATAGGTACCAATTCCTTAAACGTGGACATCACATCCACACACCACAAAATATTTCCCTTATTGACTATAAATAATGAGGGGTTTTGATAGTTATACGAAGCGCTAACAGTATCCAATTCCATAGTTACTTTATAAACTTGATTTGTTTATACTTGCAAAGGTTCACATACCTTACGAAGTTTTTGCCAGTTGTTTAGTTACAAATAGCCAAACAATTCTAATTAGAAGCTATTGTACACCTGTCACACTTTACTCGTATAATATGCGTGCCAATCGTGGCCAATCACCCACAGCCCGAATAGTCATTAATTTAAAAGTGGTTCCTTCTAAAACAGAAACATTCTTATATTCGTACATTTTTCGTTGCAAAAGCTCTTGACATTTCAATACGGCGAATGCAAACCTTTAGAAACGTTTGACAGCCGCTGTGAGCAACCACTGTTGTATCTACGTAATAAATTCGAGCTCAGACATTTAAAATAGTCAAGTTCTTATGCACAAGCTTTATGCCGACCTTTTTAAAGTCGAGGCGCATCTTGCAACAGGTTATCGGTTTCTAGAAAAACAATGTTGTGCGCGTGATGTCATCGCCTTATAAAGCATTATCATTTTAAAATGCAAAGGGGCAATCGTAAAACACAAGTTGGCTGCTTTTACTGAGCTAATTAGAATTTTAATTGTCAACAACTCATTTTGGTCTGTAACAGGAATTAATTCGAACTTTTAGTACTTTTAATTGGTGGCTAAAATGAAGCATTATATTTGAAGAATTTTTGAATGAGAAGAACAATGTTTTGTTGCAAATAATGTTTTTCAAACAGAAATATTTTACTTTTCACAAAAGTAATGCGGCGGCTTATTGTTATCGGTATAATTTTACTTAGTGTAATAAATTGATATATATGTATAAATAGTTACTTCACAGTTTAACCTATTGGGTTAGTATTAGTACGATTGAACTAATGTCTAAAGCGCAAACCCAAGAACACGTTTAGAGTGAGACAGAATAAAAAAGACCAGGTACGGTCTTCGGTTTAGGTCAGGGTGATGGTGGTGACACCAAAAATAATGCACTTGGAGCTTATTAGTTATCTATGATTATGATGATAATTTCAAATTGCATTAATTTCGCCTTTTTAAACTAGGTAAGTATTGAAGTAATTTAGATAAAAAATTGCCAACGTTAGGGATATTAATGTAACCTGTAGTTAATTTAATAATATACGAAATGCACTAACTTTAGGTGATTTGAATAAAATAGAATATAATGTAACATCCAGACAAAAAATAATAATATGAATAACAAATAGCCTGTACCTGTCTAAGTACGAACTATAAAAATATATATAGCCTTGATACGGGAAATAAAATTCGCAAATATTAAGTATTATGCAATTAGCTAACATGTAACTAATATAACCGTATGCGTGAATATTGTCTAATTACACTTTATTGTTGTAAATAACGTGGCATATTATCCGTACCAGTTAATCGATTCTCGCACCTACATTTGACAGTTGAGGCCGAGACACTTTTTCCTATAGTTCTCGCCCTTGCACTTTATCTCATGCAAATAGGTCGTGATGTGAACAACAATACTGGTGATTATAAATTTGTAACTGACACTTGGCATTGGTTACGCATAGTGCAACGGAATATTGATGTTTTTTACAATAGGCAATACGAGCGTCGGTGGCTCAATGGTGTGAACTGTCTCCTTCCTACCGGGAGGGGCTGAAGTTCAAATCCCAACACGTACTAATGTATTTCGAATTTTCGGAAATATATGTACGTTATCCGACGCTCTTACGGTGAAGGAAAACATCGTGAGGAAACCTTCATGCACGCCTGCGAAGAGATTCGAAGGAAGGAACACGAAAGGATCCAGCCAATTAGTGAATGTACGTTCAATTGATTAAATGTGCATTTGTAGCTTGATTTCGAAAATTATTGGACGAGGCATTTGTTAAGCGATGGAGTAATATAATTCTGGTATGATTCATTGAAAACATTTGGATATTGCAGACAAAAAAAAAATATTTCAATTTAAATTAACTCTTAACGTGTGTCCGTATAATTAAAGATCATTTTGTTCAACAGAGTACAGAATTCGGCGATGGTAAAATTTTTATTATTTGTACTTCATATTTGTAACGACATATTTTATTGATTAAAAAATACTATTTTATACTAAAACTATTAAAGCTTTAGCAAAAACCCTAACTAGTGTTGATATAAATAACCGCAAAATCAACAAACAATATTGTGTTGCGATAAGGTTTATTGCATATTGCATTTCAGTTGTCTCGCATAATTCGCGGCATTTATAGGACACCGGAATAATAAAAGTCGATCTGAACTGAATATGCAATTTGAAACGTATTAAGTAGGCATTATCGAAATAACGCAAGATTGTATCCATACAAATTATCCCATAATATAGAGCCGAGGATCACAAATAGCCATTTGAGTCCGAACCAATGGTATCGAGCGTCCAGCAAAAAGTATCAACATATATGGATTTCAAAAGTGGTTCACATAAACGTCAAGCCTACACCTCTACCTCGTTGCAATAAAGCCCATAATTCACTTTGAAAAATGTTAACAACGCCAACGTTATGGCTCGACTATTTTCTACGTATGACTATCATTACGGAGATAGTTTAGATAACTTCGCTACATACGGGTCCTAAAGAACCTTGTAGTAGTTTTAACGGTACTTTTTCTATTCTGGCATTCTAATAGGCAGTTGGAGCTTGAGTTCAGAACCACACTAAAAGCATAGGGAAATAAAGCGCTAAGTATTGGTGAGCTGGAATTTTTTCTTTTAGTTTTATTGTCAATTATATACGGAAAGTAACCTAGTAATTATTTGACACGTGATCTCTTGTTCAGTGATAGTATAATTTTGATTCATATAATATAATGATTCTAGTAATAATGCACGCTTTCTATAACATCGCCTATAAACATAAACAAATACTGGTACAGGATAACGGCATTTAAATTACGTATACAAGCAAACTATTACTTAGGCACAATTGTCGTATACACTTATCTAGCTGGATTCAACCAACACAGATGCTAACTCAAATTTCTCAAAGAACTACATATAAAACCACAGATAAGATAATATATACTTATAAAATTAATACGTGTAGTCGCTTTGCTTTTTATACGCCTAAATGTTTTACCTAGATAAATATATATACAATATGGTACTTAAGTAATTGATAAATATTTTTTTTGCCATAGAGTATGTTTTTAAGAAAAGTGTAATACAAACCTTAACCTGTAATACAAGCTTTTACTTCTAAGTGTTTTTCTAATGCTCAATTTGATATATAAACATTGACTTGTACTAGTACAATAATCAATCTTATTGTAATAAAGTCATTTGACTTTTTCGATTGGGACCAATTTAACACGTAAGATCCCATTGTTTTTGATGGGCCACCTTGAAAACCTGTTTTGGAACAATCAAGATATTTGGTAAGGAGACCGAAGGGCTCAATTTATCCGTACTGACAACCATGGGAATGAGTTTGATCTAAGGTTTTATTTTGTTTGTTCATATATGAGCTTTATTCCCACGTCCCAGGGTTCCGAATGCATATAGTTAGGCAAGGGACATGTTCCGTATTTCACAGCGTCGGGGAGATGACAAATTGGATAATTAGTTTAAAATCACGATGCTTCGTACATCGTTGCTTTTATTTCGACATTGTTGGTGGGATTCGTTAAATGTCATTCGGTTTGATTCGTTAATGTCTTTAAATATATCAATGTGCAATTATCTCATAGAAAAATTTTAAATCGTATCGCTGATGTAAAGAGACTTACATGAACCATCGGCGGATCCAGGGGGAGGGTCATGGGGGTCACCCCCCTGAGCTATTTTTAAGTTCTATACTAACGTACATTAACAAAATACCTTGTAAGTTCTTAACTTGACTACTACTATGTGACCCCCTCCTGGCGCCTAACCTGGATCTGCCCTTGACATGAACATGCACAATAATTATTATTTGTACAATCTACAGGGGTAACGAACCAAGAACCACATGGGTCGTCAAAACTAAATATAAATTAAATTCGAGTATAAAGTTCAAATCACACTCAGTAACAAGCCGACGTCTTTAAGTAGGTATTTTAATACTTATCACAAATTGTTTGAAAGCTCGAAGTAAATAGATTCCCCCGAGTTTGAAAGAAATATCCAAAAGGCTTTGTAACAAGTAAGATTGCAATACCTAAGGCCTGTAAGACACGAAATCAATGACTATTTTAACAAAATCAAAATTTAATAGGTACGTGATGTAATCTGAAAACAAAACAGCCGTAAACTGACTAATGTTATTAAAAACTTTTATCATAAAGTACATACAAGGAAGTTTATCATTGTCAAACCTTGTGCTTACAGAAAGGTCCCGACCTCTACTTTGCCTTTAGTAAGAATTATGGATTCAACGTTAACTTGGGGCTGGATATGCTTTATTCAACTAGACATGACTTTTGATCTCGATTGTGAGCTATAAATCTTGGTATTTAGTATACAGTTACTGCTACAGCGCTGGAGGCGGCTTAATATATTGGTATTAATATTTTGTCTATTAAAATAACAGTAATTCTATTAAGCGCTTGTTTGATTGATTGCAGCTTTGGTGAACTAAAATTGATGAACGATTTTTTATACTTGCTTATAATAAAAGTGAAACGTGATTGACTAAATAGTAGAATCAACAAATTTAAAAGCTAAAAGAAATACGTGGTTATGTGTTGTGTGCTAAAACGCAGGATCAAGTAATTTCACTGCCAGTTTTGATTATTCACTGACATTCCCACAGTGCCATCTTCAACTAAGCATAAGTCTGTAATATGGAAACTAAACAATGGATACACATACTTATATACTTTTTTTGTAAATACATACATATTATACATAGAAAACCTGGGTGTTTTCTACAATAACAAACAGACATGTTCACGCAAACAAATGTTTGTACTATGAATATTAAACCTTCGAAGCATATTTTCTCTTATCTTCTCGGGTTAGTATAGCTTACGACAAATGTCGAAGCCAAGGCAAGGTTGGCAGTTACACGGTTAGAAATGCCTTAACAACGACCTTAGAACCTTAGACACTTCACTGCTGTACCCATTCATTAATTTTACACTGCTGTAAAATTAATGAATGGGTATTAGTAATATTAACAAAAGTGTCTTGCAAAGACATAATTGAATAAAAAGTTTTTTGAGATTGAGTTTACAATAAACTAGTAGTAGGTGCATAGGTAGTGTCACAAATTTCCTAATACAGGAGATGGGGCAAGCCGCGTTTAAAGTGCGACAAATGTAAGCTCAACGAGCATACACTGGCTGCCAGTTTACGCTCTGTGAGACGAGTCAAGACGCACGAATATTAGAAGAAATTACATTTTTTACCAAAATGCCATCCTGTGCAATTGTAACATGCCATCATCGCAATGAATCAGTAAATTTACCAAGAAATATAATAACTTTTCACAGGTAAGAACCAAAAAGAAATTGCGACACTGGGACTGCCTATAAACTTGGCGGCTTGTCCAGTGTAATTGTATATTCGGATGTCTGTGGGTAGTGTAGTTGGCAAAAGCCTAATACATAAAATTATCCATTTTTGGCAAAATTAAATGAGAACACCATGACGTCAACTCGTTAACTACAACCGTCGTATAAATTCACACAAGTTTCCTAACAAAAAGCTTACTCATATTTAGTGATCAGGTTATTATTATATGCCACAATAGCCACCATGACACTGACATGTGGCTACGTGTTGGATTAAGTTACTAATTTAAAAAACTGTCCTGATTCAGAATTCCAAGTTTAATCACCTAAGGTGATCACTTATTCCAGCCGGCATTGTACGAGTACATAAGGTCGTGACTCTAACTGAAATATTAGATATGCCATAAGCTGACGTAAGTTTGCCAACTTATCCCTTTTACAGCCAATGACCAGTACAGAGGTTTATTTTCGACTTATAGGGTCATAATTGAAATATTCCAAGTAGGTGGCGGCTGTGGTACAGTGTTACCAATATCACAAGTCAGGCTTTGCTTATACTAGTCAATATACCTTTGTCTCATTGAGAAATGCGGAAACTAATGTTATATATTTAGATTAACTATTATGCAAGTTGCTTGTTTGTGACTTTATTCTATAGGAATAGCCTTTTTAAAATTAAGTTTACCTCCCAATAAAAAAAAAGATTAACCTATCCAAACTTTCACAAAAGTAATATATATAAATAAATATCCACTGACATTCATACAGTGCCATTTGGTTTCGAACTAAGCATTTAGCCTGCAATATAGGTACTAAACAACGGATAAACATACTTAATACATTTGTTTGTAAATACATAATATTATACGTAGAAAACACCCAAACGAATACAAGCAGACATGTTCATGCTCACTTATATTTGTACTGCCCGGGGATTGAACCTAGAACCCTAGGTATAAGAGTAACCAACTACGCCACATGAGTCGTCAATTCGTCATACACTTTACGAGTATCTTAAAAAGTAGCCTTGACTTTTAAATCGGAAAGCGGGTTATAACGTTGCTAGCTCAGTACCTAATAAGAATAGTTATCTAAATATATCTTGTGGAGAGTGCTTTTTAAAATAAAATATTGGACTTTAAAGCTAAGATACACGTATACTATTTGTATTACTAGGTTACAAATCGGTGACTCTTTTTGTAGTAATTACCTACCTTTAGTTATTTTTTTATATAAAGACATAGCGTTTGACCTAAGTTTCAATGAGCCTGAATTATTTCATGTATGTACCTTATGTTATCATCAACCAATTCTGCTAGAAAGTAAAACAAATTACGTTGCATTCAGTGTTACCTTAATTCAGTGTTACATTAATTCTTAATTTTAAGTAGGGCTAAAATAATAAAAAGTTATGCATTATGTAATGATTTCTATAAGTGCGAGAAAAATTCAAAACTAATTCCCATACATAGAGATGGCGTTTTAATTCTTCTGTAATTAATTTAAATCACCGTTATCACTCTAATCCTAAGACATCTCATCAGCGAGTGATTGTAGCGTCCCCAATTTTTACCACCTGCGGTATTTCGACGCCTGTGCTTGTCAGATCACTGCGTACTCCGATGTCAGGTGTCAGTCCGCTTCTTAAACTAGTTTTGCAATCGAGAACGCAACGAGTCTCGGTGCTGGCGTTATAGGAATGCGTAGACAAAGGCTAGATGGATAGATTGTTGTTGGCCTCAACACTGCATGAGGTTAAGTGGTTTGGGGACGGACTTATGACTGGTCACGTAGTAACTTTTATTGAGACAAATAAGAGGCTTAAAAAAGGTATATTTGATTTAATTTGATAGACGGAAAATGAAATGCGAAATGTTTGCGGCTTGATGAGGATAAAAGATGACATCTTGTCAATATAGATAAAGATAGGATGAAAAACTGTATGCTTAAAATTCTGTTCCTTGTTAAAGGTAAGTAACAAATGAAGCGACATAACTTAAATTTAATATTAATGAACGTATTTTTAGAATCATAACCGCATAATAAAATCAATAAAATTGCCTCCGTAAATGCATGAGAGTGCAAGTTTTAATTTTTTTGTGTTTGTGAGGTTTACTAGAACCCTAGGAAGCTAGTTTTCATTTTATTCTTAAAGAATAAACTATAAGTACTTACATCACTACGTTCACATTTCCTTTCATCGTCAACCAACAATTAGCAAAGAAAATTTCTCTAGCCCTAATTGTAAGCTTCCTCATCCTTTGATATAATTCTTGCGCGATGCTACCACTTTATTGGTCCTATCATTTTTTTATATGTCCAATAGTGTGTAAATAATTGAGTGCTGTTGTCCGGGAATAGATTTATAATTTCCTCGCAGTATAATCATATCCCATCATTACAGAAGCTGGCAAGGAAGTTTGCAATAATAAATTTAATGGTTTATTCCTAAACATAGGTTATCGTTGTAGTTGTAATTTAACTCGCATACCTACTATTTGTTAAAATCCTAAGCACAATGTCGATAACTTGAAAAACCTGTAGGAGTCCTTGGAGTGAGTTGAGTATTTACAGAATGTGTTTGTTAAGCAAATTTCGTGGAATGCTTCAAAGAATTATCCTGCTTGTTGAATGCATAGATAGTAAAGTTATATCGATGATTTTAATTGCGTATTTAGTAGTGGGTTTATGATACTCCACAGATCTCAGGTTGGTGTACACAGTGTTTCTTCGGCTAACTTAGTGTTTGTTGTTAATGTAGCCATGTTCGCTATGGGGACATTGGCATTACCTTTTTATAATATATAGATAATGTTGTGTAGGAAGCCTTGTGCTTTTGTTATAGCTGTACTATAGGCTTATGAAAGGCTGTTTATTTGTCAATAATTTGACCTTAAAGACCTTAAGCATTATTGTCCCTTTTTCAATGTTACAGGAGCTTATTGGTTGCAGTTCGCATAAAACAAATGAGTTATCTGTTCTTAAATTTAAAAAAAATGACTTGGTTTGATTTGAAGGGCTTGAAGTATGTTACGATACGACAAAGTGCCTGAGAACGCGGCGTGCCTGTCGTGTTACACTCTTACATTCTTTCTTGATGCGTTGACAAATGAATCGACACAATTTGCATTGAAGGCAAGGCTGTCATCAGCATATTGTGTTGGTCACTTTTTCCTGCAGCTGTGTATAATTCTTGTGATGTTTTTTTTATCTTATTTAAAGTTTATACTGCGAACATTAACTTATAACGATGGTGTATTTAAGGGGGTTAAGTGTGTATTTAATTTTATTTAAATACAATAAACCATACAATAGACCCAATAAAAATACAATAAACTCCAAAGGAACAGAAAGTTCCTTTGGCATTTATTGTATTTTTCATTGGGAGTTTTATAGGTACTAGTAATTGAACACTATTGTATTAGACCTAAAACTACTCGTACATACTCGTACATTACTTTCATTGTTGGAGCGAGGTCCTCTAGTGGCTTTTACATTAAATGGTTTCAGGATCAATTTGTTGGGAGGCAGCCAGAACTTCGTTTGCTATTAAAACATGTAGGTTTATTCGGTTCAAACCTTTATTGCGGGGTCTGACTAGGTACTTGCCTAATCACGATTTTTTTATTTCCTTTATCAGTGATGAAACATTACTCAATTTCACAATTAAAAATCTATCACCTCCTTCTCATACTACTGTATTTGAAATAACTAGGGAACAACAATGAGTGGATCTTCAAATACAAAATAAAGAATTAAAGAGCTGATATCCCTAAGTCAAGGTTATGTTTTAGCGCAATCTTTGTATTGAAAGGATTTTATGCAAGAGTTTTAGAATTCCAAGAACTGGTAATCTAGTTTTTGTGACTTTTAAAATCGTGATCTAAAAATAAAATGAATTTCTTAACAATGTGATTTGGCTTCGCTTAGTAGCTATTTAAATATTTATCTTTTGGCATTATAAGTTTGTCAATAAAAGGTTCATCAATATAGAATCAGTAAATTTTACTGAAAAGGCGAAATCTTTTAGGATTGTACAGAAAAAGTCTAGCTAGATAGAGCTGTGTTAGCTGACATCTGGAAGGAAACCATATTTACCAAAAACTGACCTACAATAACAATATTTCGCAAGTAAGGAAATTAAGCAACAATATGGGAAAGATTTTAAAAGCAAAAACATACAAACAAATGATTTTATATTGTTATAAACTGTTTTGTTTTTACGCCCGTACGTAATGCATTCAATTTTTCATTTAGCCAACTTTAACCTCATAGCGAAGATGCCTTTATGTGGCGTAATTATACGATCATCTAAATGTCAAGATTAATATCGTAAAAACTCGATTCTATTTAGGTATCATTGCAATAAAAAAGCAAACGAATCGCGACGGGTGTTACTTATTAATAAATGGAATCTATTGTGCCTTTTTTGCACTCCAATGAAATCGCTATTTGAATTTTTCGTCTATTTAGGCTGTTGCTGAAATATAATCATAATATTGCAGGTAATATTAACAATCTATTGTTAATGTGTTTTTATCAGTAGTATGTCTAAATCTATACCAATATATTGTGAAATATATAAATGTCATCATGTTCGGAATGTTGTGATCTTCTCGCGTAGATTTTATTAAAATTCATAGCCAGCAAAGTGTCGCGAACTCAAATACTTCTTATACTTTTCATCATGCTATTTGCGTCACTAACCACATTTATGGTCCCTGTTTATAGAAGTTAAAATAGAACAAGACACAATAATATTTACCTCGGAATAATTCTGAGCGTCTGGGAGAATTCCTTATAGCCGTGCTAGCATTTTTTGTTGGTCATTAAATCGTTCCGCCCATAGACGATTGAGCCTTAATTACAGTGTAGTTCGTGTCACCACCTCTATAGATAACTCTACTCAATGACATTTAATTATACTATGGTATACAATAAATTTTTAAAAATGACGATAAAGGTATTTCCACCACAAGACCAATGTGTGTGTGATGTGATTTAATTTATAGGTATGTTACCCCCACCTATTTTACTTACACAAAGAAGTGAGAATCTTATGAGTAAAAACTCGAAATTTATTTCTAAACTTTGAAATTTCAGGTCTATGTTTTATAAACCTACGCTTCTGTAACCTTTACGTGAGCCCCACTCTAGAACCTTTCTGCCCATGACTATTACATTTAATTTTTTAAGTGATATATTTATTTGTAAAATAAGCGTACCTTGCTGGATTTGATAGGTTAAAGGTTCTCCGAACCGATAATAGCTTCATTACTGATACTTGCGTTCTGCGGCATACTTCGACATAGCAATTTTATCAAATATAACGTATTATTTAAGCTGAAAAACGAAACACGATACTCGTTTGGTAAAATACAATAAAATTATCTGACAAAAGAGAAAATGTATGAGTACAATGATATACATGTCGATCCACACAAATAAATACGACAGCAAGATATCCGTCACTAAATCAGACCAGGGTTACGTTTTAATTGACTTTCAACTGATTAACTGTAAAATCGACGACAACTGTTCGCTTTACAGTCCGTTGGGCGTAGCGTCGTTATTCCTTGACCGATTCGATCAGCTCAGCCACAGATCCAATAATTGTGCACAGGTTTCAACCATTTGTGTACGGCTTCAGATTTTCTAAGTCGTAAATAGTCGTAAACAGTCGAGTTTGACACGCTGTGTCAACATGCGTTATTGTATTAAATTGTGTGAAGTAGATAGTTATAAGAATTTCATGTAAGGTGTTTTGCAAAACAGTTACATATTTCTATTTGTTTATCTTTAAAAATAAGACAATACCGCATACAACAGACTGCAGATTCACAAATAAAGCAGGGTTTTGACAAATCAGTAAATATAGTAGAAGAGCACTTAATTGTGTTTTATGACTACTGCATAGATCAACCTTTGGACATGCATTACGATGGTAATTATAATTCCAAAAATATTTTTTTTTCTGTTGAACTTACTCCAGACATACATTTTTTTGCTTACCTTGCGCAACCATAAAAATCGTAACACCTGTTCTCATCCCGCGCCTCAATAAACTTTATCCTGCGGCTTCTTTGAATGCGTGCGCGCACCGCGACGCGCCCTGTGGATCCCTTGCCGCTAGTTCGTCTTTTGTTTGTTAAAGGCATTACAAAACCAACTTGGACACGGAGCGGGCCGTCCATATTGTTTTTTTCTTTTTCGATTGTGGACGCGATCCATTGTGTGGGCGCCTTTATTTTATTACTTTATTGTTAGTGAAAAAAGTGGTCCATAAGGGGAGTTGAAAAACAGGTTGATTTGTTATGTTGTTGTTACTTTTTAATTGTGATTTTGTACAATGATTTTTCACATTCTCTGAGTACTTACAGTATGCACACACAACAATGAATGTACACACGATCACGACACTAACATAAAATGTCCATAAGTTGTAACGGTTTGTTTTCAAAAGGAAGAAGTGAACGTGCCACAAATAAACTCGATTCAAAGGAAGCGTTGGAGCGAATAATCGATCTGTTATAAAACAAGTTCGCAATTTACCGCCATCAAAGCTCTGGCTGAAATCGCGTTCATTGCAATCTTGCAACCTAGGGTTTCTAAAAACTATCTTAGTGTTTTCTTTTAAATGTCAACCAATTTGATACAACGGGTTTTGGTCAATACGTCTAAATAGTTAACTGTTAATAGTAACCGTTACTGACTAAATAAAAATAGACTTGAAATGACACACCCATCCTTCAAGTGTTCCCTTTACGGTGTCTTTTATTCAAATTATATTAAACTCGCAATTCCCCGCGGTATAAGATATTCTCCCGCAGTAAACATATCCCGCACATAACCTAAAATCGCTTCGTTAAGTCACGTTGGAACGGAAAAAAAATACTTTCTTTTTCTTAATAAAAAGGATTTTTACGAAAATATACGTAGCCTACGTTTTACCTTATTACATCAGCTACCTGCTAAAATAGTCCCTGTTCTATTCAGATATTTTAGAGATTCATATGTATAGATGTATTCATAAGTATTCATTTCTGGATTTTTATTTATTTATACATAATCATATTACTAAAACAATATAATAATAATTAAATAGATAAATTTTTTAAATGTCATATTAATTGTAAAATAGGTGATGCGATATACTTACCCGTATATTGGTAATGCAAGTTAGCATCAGTCTTTATAATGCATGAAGCAGTTTACTTATTTAAAAATAATAACTCCACCAAATATTCCTATAATAAACAGATTTCACGGAAAATAATATAACCAACATTAAGATGTGTATTAAAAACAAGTCTTTTTTTGGTTAAGTAATAAATAAGTTACTGAATCAAAAAAAAGACAACTTGTTTTTCAACAGTGTGTGAATTTTCCAAATTTATCATATACGAGTATCTACATACATTGAAGTTTGATATATTACGGTCTTGTGAACTACTGGGCAGATCCGGATATTCACCAGAGACATTACGCATTCATATTATCATATGAAAGAAACTTCTGCTATATAAATCACTTTATTATTTACGCAATTTAATCGCCTCGTCAATTTCCTCTCAACTAAATCGATTCTGTATTCAATTGACTAATTGGATTTCTTATTCGTTTTCGGCGAATGTTAATGTGGTACGTCCACCTGCAGTTTCTAAGCTAAGAAGATGATGTCACTTACTTTCACAGCACCGCACCCTTTTGGGTGACGTATTATTTAATATGAAGGTAATTGCTTAGATCCCTATCATTATTGCGCAGACGCTACAAGATAGCTCCCGGCGATGAGGCACCATGGAATTTTTCGGTTGAAAAAAAGGTGGTCCGGCCGTGGGAAGTACGACTTTGTTTCGATCCTTATTATCGGGCAGATATCTCAATCGGACTTCGATTGCTGTCGTTTCGTGTTTGATACCTTTTTTATTACTGTTGTGGTTTCATCAAATTTCGCCGCAGACTCAATGTGTTTTTCCTTTATAGTTTTTTTGTGTCTCCATTTATTCCTTGATTCATTTTATGTGCGGCAACAGCGGCCAGGTCCACCAGCGGTTAGTGTTATTTCCTTTTAGGCTAACACCGTAATTAAAAACGCATAAAGACCTAATTTAAAAATCCATTAGATTGACTGATTCATAGAATCTTGATACACAAACGATGGAATCCTGCAACATGTTCCTAATAGCCATAACCGTCAGTGATCGCAAACAAATGGGACAAGATAAAAAAACAAAACAAAAAACGTTCCGTCGTCTGAACAGGTTTTTGACTTAGCGTTGTAAAGTTGTAATCCAACCCACATCCGGAGGAACCAGGTGAGGCAGATATTTACATGTATATCATATGGTAATAAATGGATTTATATTTAAAAAATGACCAACTAAAATTTTAAACATATATATGAGCATATCACAATCACACGATCTATTAGAAGTTTAATGCACCTTTTAATAAACAAAAAACACAGTTAATTTTTTCAGTGTGGCATTAGGATTCCTAGAATAGATACCTCATCATCATATGAGAAGGAATTGTCAATTTTTTGTTTATTACAAGGTGCATTAATCTTCTAATAGATCGTGTGTAATACCTATGCCAAAGCACACTGGACTAGTGGGTTTAATTGAAAACCCTAAATTAAAACAAAAAATGCTTTTGTCTCTATCTATTAAAATTATTTTGTCTGCCTATCTATTAAATTTCAGCTACTGGAAAAATTCAGTGTTTGACAAGATGCAAACGTACCTAAATAATGTACCTGATTTAATTTTATGTGCAGTTTGTGCAGAAAGTACATGTTCACATTCCATTTTAGAATTTTATTCAAACTGTTACATTGTTGACTTATCTAAACTGTACAGTTATTTTTCGTATTTTAATAACCGACCCATTCTTAAATCAAAATTTTAAGACCATAGTTAAGTTTTCATAGTGCCAGAATCATGATTTCTCATGTGCCACATTGTCATTTCTCCCACGGCGCGGTCCACATTATGGACACGCGATGTTCGTTCCATGCATTCGAGTGTCAGTGAACAATAGAAGATACAAAGCTTTTTTACTCGATTCAATTTTGAATTACGAACACTTTCGATTTTTTATATCTTTACAATATAACTACTGCCACTGACATAGTGTACATTTGGCTTTACTTTACTAAGATATATTTTTAAAAAAGTTACCTAGTCCTTTGTACAATAATGTAAGGCTTTCGTTTTGGTAACTAGCCCTACAGTTTATGTTCATTATATTTTTATTGAAATACAAAAAGCATACTCCAGGGGTCCTATATCTCATATTTTACATACGGATGAAATCCGCTTGTAGACTCATTGATATACAGCCATGCTAATAGAATGGACTGGTTTGAACATTTGAATGGAAGCAATGCCTTTGTTTAGATCTCCCACGAGTCGCGTGTAACGGAACGTTACAGCTAAATAGTGGTTTACGTCGTTGCGGTAGGGAAGTACCATGATTTTGTAAAGTGGGACGTGTCCCTATTGATAAATGACCATAATAAGCGCCATTTTTTGAATGTCGAACTCAGCCTCAACAATGTGTAAGGATTTAGATTTTTGACATTAGCCTGTTACGCCTTTCTGTCTTTTTTAAAACGTCTTTTCGTTTTTGGCTTAGCGTTTATTCTCAGCTTTACCTATGTGGATGCAGTTTGCTAGTATTGAATTTCAAAAGAGTACTATTACTGTGTTACTTATATAAGAATACAACATTAAACCAGTGGTTCAACTCAATTATTAGTGATCGGTTTTAGGAAGAAAAACAGAAACATAATTCTTAAATAGTATTTTTAAGTTTTGGCAGAATGCAATCAAAGCAGGTCAAGTTTATTATTACACTGTTATTTTGATTGCAGGTATAGATTCAATTGATGGTCGTAAAAAACTTTCACTTTTTGCAACACGCAAGTAATAACAGTGTTCGAAGTCGGTACTATTCAATGCTTTACATCTCAGTGTATTTGATTCCCCTGACAACATAATTTTAGCAAATAAATAGATACTGGGTCTGTTGTTTATGTTATCAGCTCATAAACGTTCCCACCGAGGGGCACGAGCCTACCCGTAAAAAGTGAACAGGCTTTAGTAGTACACGCGGGTCCTGTGCGGATTGACCGACTTCATGCACAACTTCGTGCATACTTCTTCGTGCGCAGGTTTACTCACAATGTTTTCCTTCACCGTAAGATCGTCGGATAAAAGTACATATAATTTCTGAAAATTCGAAAATACATTGTTACGTGGCGGGATTTGAACCTGCACCCCTCACACTTGAAGGCAATTGTTCATACCAATGAGCCACCAACGATCGACCTATGTGTTTGTGATAAACGTCACGTGTTATTTATACTTAAAATAAACAAGGCGAATTCCGGGACAGCTCGTCCCGTTTGTATTGTACGCTCTACGTGCGAATATCCGCTAATGCGACACTATTTGCTTATGAGAAAGCAAATTCAATAGTTCGTGTAAAAGCGATGCCATATGATTCACGTGTTTACGCAACGTCAGGTTTTTTGTGTCAACTCTTTAATGATATTCCGTTTATGTTTTGTGAAGTAAATAAGTATTCAGCACACTTGCCAGGTACGGCATGTGATAATAAGCTAGTAAAATACACTGGGACGTAACTGTTACTTTGTATGTCATTTTTGATGATAAATCTACTGTTGGGCTTCGAACTAACTGCAGTATTGTTAGGAGTTTTGAAAATCATGACAATGTATACATTATATTATTATTTTCGAATAAATTTTCATTGTATCTAACTTATATAATAAAATAGTAAGATTAATTAGATATCATACTTTATTTCAAATCGAAAAGTTTTGTTTTACAATAAAAGTAATTTAATTTTTTTAAGCGAATCTTAGGTAAGTTCTTACTGCCAACATTCAACTCTGTAAAGGTAACAAACATAGACATTATGTCATTAGCTATGTCATTAATTTTATTACCATTAATTAGATTAACGTTGCGTAATTAATATTGGGCATAACAATACCGTCAAATTATTAACATCACCGCTTAGCATCCCAATATTTGATAATATTAATAAAATCGATATGTCAAATGTTTATTAGCAATCTTAATCTTATGATTTCAAGATCCACAAGCCGCCGCTTATAAACTTGTGATATGCAAAGCCATCTCGAATATTCAGAGAAAACGTGAGGCGTAAGAAATTAATCACCATCGTGATTGTACCCAACCTTTTAACAATTAATTACCATTGGGACGACACAATAAAGAATTGAGAATCATCAGAAATAAAGGTGAAAGTATCTAGAAAGCTCTACGTAAATAGTGCCACAACATTAAGCAATAAGTCATTGCTGGCAGTCTTTCCTCTTTTATTAATTGTTGCAATAAAACATCGTAACTGAGTAAGTAACGAGCTAGTTATACTATTAGGATGCTCTCATGCATTTATCTCTTTGATTCGATGGTTAACACTAATATCTATAATTAAAAAGGAAAAACCTGCGTTCATGTCATTAAATGAAAATGAACAAAACTAGTAATTAGATTAGAACAATAAAATTGCCCTTTGAAAAGTACGTAGGATTCCACAATGTTTAGTCTTACTTATTAGTAATAATTGTATTAGTTTACGTGGATTTCTAATTATACTAAATTGCTTGAACTATAACTTCAAATTACTTGACCTTGTGCCACCAACGACGACGGAGTTAATAAAATACTAACTTCGGGCAATATAACTGTGTGCGTACATTGACGCCTCTCTAACAGTACATCCAACTTCTTGAATCGTAAACTGCATGTGTTTTATAAGCTAAAAGAAGTGAATAAACTTTGTCTTGAGGCATCGATAGCATTACAAGTAATTCCACAAAATGCCTTGCTAGATTGACGTCACAGTAGTCTAAGGTCAATAACTTTTGTAGCACTGATCTAGTGACTTTTACAGTCATAATGCCAAAGTGTGTAAATTTCCGTAAAAACAATACAAGGAAGGTCAAAGTAGTTAATATATTTTTACCTTTGAAGTGCATTTCAACTTAATGAAATATATTTTTTTTTGTACTGTGGTTAACTAAAGTGTATTTAAAAATAGAAAGAAATCATGTAATTATTTCTTATTTCCTTTAATTATTTTATCCAAAGTTCCGATTATACTAGTAAATAAGCTACAGAGCAGGTACTTTGAAATTGACAAGCATAGCCAGACTGCATGTTTAATCTATGAAGGTGATCAGCATTTAAAGAACCTGACAACATTACTTCTAATGGACACTGGTCATGTCGCCGATCTTCTTGTCTTCCGCCTAAGTCCGCCACGTCCATCAGTGATGTATCTAAATAGAGTTATTAAACTCTACAACATTGTTGCGTAAGCGTAATGACACGTTGTTCCATCAAAATTATCGTTTCGATCGGGCCTTTCGTAAGCATGAAAATGGTATGTCATTTTCTATGCGTACGCCTGTTATTTCCTTGCATCGGTATGTATTTAATTTATAAAACAGTTGGGCTTAAGTTATGTTTGTTCAAAAGAAAGCAATTACAATTTTTTTTTTGGAAAAGACTACTTGGATTTTGCTTAAGTCATGTTCTTTTTGTAATAAACTATTTTTTTGTATTTATTAAATTTCTGTAATTATCTATTAGATGGTAGCGTCATTGCGTTCATTAAGTATACGGTTAAAGCAATCGTTTTATGAACTTGTTAAAGAAATATTAGACTGAATTTAAATAAATTACTGCTAAAAGTTTTATTTTATGCATAATAAACACCTTTACTTGTTTATTTTATTTTTATCAGATTACAGAAATAAGGTAGGGTGTATCAGGATGCTTTACAAATCTAAACCCAGTCAATACTATATATGAAGTATTATTTGCGCTAGATGATAGTATGGATTAGCAGCTACGTGTATATACTCTTACTTCTTAGATCTACTTTAATTTCTCCTAAAAATATCTCGAGCATTTAAAGTCTAAAGCCCGCATTTTCCTTATACGTTGCATTGATTTTGTATAAAATTGCTAAACGTCGGTCGAGTGAACCTGTGCATTCACATTCCGCAACCTTAATGGTGGATTGGATGAAAAACGCGGTAACACACCTCCGCGGTTGATGTTCTCGATTATTCCATATGCCCGTTCTGGCCTATTCTGTGCCAATATCTCGGTGCGGTTGACGCCAATAATCTGATCCCCTCACGGCTGGCAGGTTTATCGCTTCCGCCTACCCGGTGCTCGGTAATAGCATGCTTTTATCTGAGACAAAGGAGCCGTCCTGTTATTGCCGGCTTTACCTCACTTCCAGTACGTTCGGTGTGAATATTCAAATGTGTTCGTTTGAATAGTGTGAATACAAGTCGTGTCGCGCTCGTGACACTTTTACCTAGTGTAGCCAGGTCCGATTTGTATTAAATCGGGACACGAAGCCAAAAAAACGGAATTTGACGTTACAGACAGGTAACAATAAAAATGTGATGTGAGGCTGATTACGTGCCATTTTGAATTTGACAGTGATGTAATAAGTAGAAGTTATGTAGCGTAAATATATATTTTTTTAATGAAACATCCAATTTTGTTCTTAATTAATCGAGACATTTAGCGTCCCTGGCAACACTGGAGGTAAAAGACCTCATTTCGGCCATATTTACAGCTGATTTATATACCTACATGTTTATTATGAGTATAGCTTCAAGTGTTCAATGTTTATAGATTTTCTAAATGTTCGAACACGTTTATCGCGCTTTGTCGTTTCTATATTCGCGACGAGTTAAATATTGGTGAGTAAAAACATAGTCCTTCAGTCTATTTTGAAATGAAAGATGTTTAGAATTTTAAGTTAACAATATTTAAAATGCTATCACATTGCTCATATAATGGGTGTATATGATATAATAATACGATCTTCCAATACCTATTAATGAAGCGGAAGTTGCAATGAGAAATTTTTGAGTTCTAATTTGCATTTGAAAAGGATACCATAGAATTTGTTCTAACTGAAAGCAGGTGCCTACCTGAAATAAAGTATATTCAGTATGCCTATACTGAATATACTTTATTCACTGTTATATGTATATTGAACTTGGATGTTTGTTTATCCAAGTGTGATTGTAGCGTACAAGACCGCGACGTCAAGCCTTTCATTCATTCGTTTCATCATTAATTTATGTTCCTATAACTAGAACTCTTAATAAAACTCGAATGATACCATGTTTAGTCTGTTCATTAATCTGACGGTACCTTATCTATGAAAAGTTTTTAATTTTAGGTCATTTTAAAATAAAATTGGTTTGGTTCATATTTTTTTAAAGCTTTTGTTATTTTTTTCAGGTAAGTACAAACAATATCCTGGCTTGCAGATTCGAGGACTCCACTGAGCCGCCAGACCAGACACATATTTTCAATGTCTGGTTGGAAAGGTTTTTAGTTTTTACCTCTATTAACATATTTTCGAGAAACGTTTCAATATATTCACATCCAAGGCTTTAATTATTGCTTTAGCTTTTTTTTAATAGTAACATAAAAAGTAGCAACAATATTATTGAATAAATTTTTAAAACGCTGTCATAATAATTAACCATTTTTCTGTGTAGCTAAATGTAGATAGATAGATAATTTCTTTATTTGCATCAAACACACAACATCGAAAAATGTGCTAAAAGCATATCAGTTTAAGTCGAAATCCATGTAATAACTAAATATTTTCGTAAATAATCACGAATTACTATTACTATAAATAATAATAAAGTAAATAAAAAATATTTTGGTTAAATGAAAAAGCGTTTCAATGGTTTGACGTGTCGAGAATGAATCGCCCAATAAAACTTAAGAGCGATTAGCCTTTTTGAACAAACATGAGACGGTGTTGACATGAAATATCTCATATTATCAGATGAAGCAGATTCAATCTATACAATAATAACTATTATTCACAAGGTGTCCCTCTAGCCTTAAATTTGTCATTATAATTCAATAATTAAAATTTCAGTACAATTACTGTATTGGCCACAAGTAGCCTTTACAGCTTCACCGGGCAATTGGCAAGCGCAGGTGGCTCTCAGCCTTAAATGTACAGTTTAATATAATTAATACTTAGGGTGTCAACAACGTGTTACCCACTTACATTGAGTGCACCTATTCACGACTTTGCGGTAATAATCTGATATTACTTATACCTAGACGTTCTCTAATTACGAGTAGAAATAGGTTGACGTAATCGACACTCAGTAGGCTCTGTCATCATAGTGTTCGCATCATAAATCTAGGCTATTGAAAGTTATAAGGTTTATCTATTCACAAGCGGTCTAGACCAGGGTTGTCGTTATGTAACAACTTAGTACGATGCAAAGTTATTGCAAAAAAGAGTGTAAAATGTGTATCACAAATCACTTAATACTATTTAAAAATTTTTATGGATGAATTTCCTTTTGGAAACACATACATATATTCGAAGATTACTCCCTGAAGCATGTAAGATATCGAAGAATAGTTACTACCGCTGTTTTATCCTACCGAATAGCGATCACGCTTTAGTCCCACTATGTGGATTACGGTCCGAAGATCCTTGTGCATAGTCAAATTATGCATAGTCAAAGTCTATTCTATATTATATTTAAATCCGGCATATGAACGTCAAAAAAACACACAAAATAATTCATAATTTACTTTGATACTTGAAAATAAATAAATACTTGAAATAAAGTGTTAAAGTGGTTTTGGTTTAATGCGAAAGAATCACAATAATCTTAAGGCTATTTTAAATGTAAACTATATTAGTATACAAAAGGCAGTATTATCAGAGGTCAACAGATAGTCTAAGTATCTTTAAAGTGACCACCCTTTTAAAAGCTATTTGCACAGAAGCGCCTTAGCCCTTTATAAAACACCCACATGGAGATTAACAGGCAAAGTACTTTGAGTGACAGGGACTAATATACATACTTAGTACTTATTTATAAACCCGTTTGATTGATCTCATGAGAAAGATTCTAAGACCATTAACCACTACCAACGACTTAATGGTATATGAAAAAAACCATTACATGCAAGTATCGATTTGTTGATATTAAGTTTACGTTCGTTAAGCTTAATCAGCTGAGTTAATATGCAATTTAAGTAATGTTTAGCGATATATTAGATACTGGAAGGTTGGTTCACATGATTTGTGTATTGGGTCTAGTAAAATGCAGGGCCAGGGCCGAGGCAAGTTATGAGATTTATCTTTATCTAGTTTTTGTACTTCTTATATTTGAAGACACGTCTGGTCATGAGAGATTGCTATGTCAATGCGAAAATTCGTATAGAAATAACAAGAAAAAATAAGACACATCTAGCATAAATGACGTTATTTTGTTGAATTTATAAGACTAGGGACCATTCTTATGAATTCTAAATTCTGTAAGATATAGGATTTGTTTGGATAAGAACGGAATTCGTGTGTATTTGTTGAATTCATTAAAACGTATCTAATGCTATTAATTTTGTGAAAACTTACTCTTATTAATCAGTGTAATCATTAATGAAAAGGATAAAAATCATGTATTTTTATATCACAAAATCCTAAATAAAAAATGTGTGCAAAGATATAAATAAGCATAGAACAAATATACCTGTATTTTAATGAATTGTTCCCAAGTTCAGTGCAAGGCGCGTTATGCTAATAATGACTGATAATAATTATTTATCTTAGGGTCTCCTTAAATATAGTAGATGGCAGACCCGTGGCAACCCTGTCTTATTCGTAATTTAAGACGAGATCTTACGCATCTGCTACGGGGTTTGCTCGTAAAAGATATCTTAGCTCGTTCAAATTATATTTTACGAGACTGACGTTTCGCGAGAGATATTTTGCGTAACTCGTGCCTTCCATTAGAATATTGGCTGCTTTAACCGAATATAAACAACTTTATTTTCGACGATGAATTATAATGTAAATTGACTTTATTAACCAACTTGTAAGTAGACAAGCGTGTGCTTGCTTGTTTAGCTACTGGTTAAATTGATTAAATTCCTTTGTTATTGTATGTATATTATAATAGCAATGAAACTGTGAACAGCATAAAATATGTTATTAATTTACTCACAAGAAGGCAGAGCTTGGATAACAGGAGTTTGCAAGTGATGATAGCAAGGTGATGCACATCTTTAAATCAAAATTAAAATATGTATGATTGTGTAAGTTAAATTAGGTTATTTTTTCTCAAAAACGAATGCTAAGATATTTAATAAACTATGTAGCATTGCGACCTTATGGACAAAGGGGCATGATTTCCTGAATTGGGTTCATTGACTTACTTTTAGGGCAGCATTAAATAATTTCAAAATAATTTTCATATCATAATTAAAAATAAAATATATCTGTTGGCGGTTAAGGGACGAAGGAGAAGGACGATTTGTCATAATCAGGCGTATCACTTACCATTAGGTGTGCGTCTTGACAGACCGACAATTGGTAACATAAAAAAAATATATATCCTGCGGTGTGATTAGCCCATTTATTGTGGGTCACTAAGCTATGTAGTAAGCCAATGTGGCAAGAACTTCAAGTCCGGCTGTACACCGCTACACAGTAACCAACCAGCATAAAAACTTCATAGAACTACATAGTATGACCTAGTGTGAACTAGTTAACCGTTATCGTTACATTTCAATCACCAATATTCCCTTCTTTATATGCGGAATAATACCAATACGGTTAATCTGTAACAGACATAACTTTTCTATTAATTAACCAAATTTTGTGTCTACTATCTACCTAAGTACGTACCAAATATATAATTTTAAATACAATAACATAAAAAGAAAACAACACTAGGTTTTGGGAGTACCTACAGCTTGATTTTAGATAGGTATCTACATACACATTATACATTATAATTCCGTAAAATAAAGATTTCACAGTTAGTATTATTAACAACACATTCGCTATAATAATCGATAGTATACTGGCCCTACGCTATATTAAAGCTATTTCAATATATAAAATTGCACCAGTATCGTTTGAAAACAATTACTAACGTCTATTTTATTTAATCTAGTTAAAGCTTAAACTCTTTGTAATAGGGGACACTAACATTCGCAGCACGCGCACATTCGCGTTGACATGCATACCACGCACTCAGATATAGTCTGTTGTTTTAAATTATCTTTTATGTATTTACTATGGTTTATTGTTTATTCGATTGTCACCGATTCTATTAGTGTTTTGTTGGAATTGTTTTTTAATATTTTAAATTAGAACTCAATATAACTGACTGTGTAGGTAGTTCGTTGAATTTTTGACCGGTACTAGTTGATTATTACTATAGAAAAAAAATGTAGTTGTCACAGATATGTTGATATGTTGTTCTGAATAAAGCTTGACACTATTGACTAATGTAATTTTTAAATAAATAGGTTCTTTAAAATTGTGTTTTTCAATTTCAGCCAATTTCGTATTTCATAGTATTTTCTTATACACTTTATTACTACCTGACAGCTTGCGCTAATATAAGAGGTTCTATTAATGCCAAAACTAAGCTAAGGTATGAAAACTTTCGTTATAATGACCACAATACGTTAAGACCCAAAATAAAATATAATTCTAACAGAACTATATTATTTATCATTTATCGGAATCCAAGAGCAAACAATACTAAATACAAATAAATGACTGTAGATACAAATGTCGTTAATCTTAGACACCAATGTACAACACGATGTAAACTCCGCTGTGAATGAAGCCCGTTTCACGGTGCCACGGTTTGTAGGGTCAGCGACCGTGAACCGCCTGCATTTCCTCTGCACAAACCGTCATGTCCAAACACATTTGGGGCGTGAACCGAATGGAAAGATTTTTGAAGCATATCGGTTGACGGGTGAGAAAATATTTTTGACAGTGACGTCAGAGCCGTGAGCGGAAAGCAAAGGAGATACTTTATTTTTACAACTTCACAAGCATACGTCCATCAAATACAAAAACCAAATTCTGTTTCATTAATCGGTGAAATGTATCAAAAATGTGTTCTCACGCAGTATACGTACATTGAAAGGCTAGCGTCCCTTAAAGGTTTACGTACATCTGTAATGTGCTGTACTTATATTCTCTCTACCATTGAGCGCAGACAATCCAAATTATCACCCAATTATGGCAACACATCGAGATCCAGCACGGAACCATTCGTCTGCTTGCGGTGAAACCTGCGCGCGCACGACCTTTGACATTAAATGCAAGATGGCCGCCCAGCTGTCAAACTAAATACTCTTACTTTCGGTATCTACTAACGAATCTTTTTAACGTTATCCAGTTGGCACTTCGGATAAAATATTGTACACGGATGATTCATTGTCGCTTGTGCAATGTTCATAGAATCAGTGCTTTTTGTTATGAGGTTTTAAAAATGACTGCCCACTACCGACTGACGTGAGAATGCTGAATCAAACTTACTTTTTAAATGCCTTCTGTCTTATGTATGACGACAGAGATTAACGACGCTTTGCGAAAGTTAGTCGCTGATATTAGTCTGTATATTTAATTTAACGACAAAAAGCTTTGCTAATTTATAAATAATCATTTCAAACCATTGTTACAGACAATTATGATAGAGATACGGTGTGTTATTTAAGATTGTAAACGTTAAGTAGCGTTGCGAATTGGCCGTTCTCAAAATTTGAACTGTTAACCGACGTAAACATATTAGTATGTACTCACTTAGCGCTAATGCATTTATTTTGTAATTAAGACATTTGTGCACAATATGATTGCTTGATAATCATAGTATATATTAAGTTATCTGTGGAATAAAATATTTTTTAGGCAAATGTTTTAAAACTTTAGAATCAAAAGCATTTTATAATTGACGTAACAAAGTTCATTTTCAATATATTTTTTAAAGTTAATTCAGTTACTTACTGTGTTATTATTTTTCAGAAATATATTTTTTTGCATTCATTAACGTGTATTCAGGCTATTTTAGTTCTTTTTGTCAGCGTATCGATGGCGTTCTTAGCGATAAAACATATTCTTACTAATATTTATTTATTAGCTTTGAGTTCTTATCACCATTTTGCCAAATAATCGTGGATAAATGCAATTGTTCTAATGTACACTAAGCGAGGTTTAGCAACACTCTTTTAGTGTTTGCAGTAATATTTTACCTGTGTGCAACACTGGCTTGTATAATATTATCTGTAGTAAATAATATTCTCATATATTCATAAACGATACACGCTCATAGTAAATATACCTAGGTATATTATTAATACTCTTAGGATACACGCTTTATCCGCCATACAAACCCATTAAAGCCGGAGGCATTTGTGAAAATTGTTTACGTACCTTGCAGTGTTCATACGAATATTGTACGCTTTGTGTCTGACTAAATTATTATCTGTTATCTACACCTTACGGCCAACATAAAGTCTAGTTTACATTTACAACAGGCCGGAAAGTAGTGAACACTTTCGTGTACCGTGTCTCGAGATGTAGGACTCACTTTCTACTTCGGTAATAGCGGCCCCTCTGATGGTAATTGGTTCCTAAGTAAGGCGCAAAGGTTACCATAATATTGTTGTTATTGAGTCGTGAGCGCAACTCGTGAGGTTACATTTGTTAGTGAGGTTTTTTGTTTCGGGAATTATGGCGAGGCGCGGATAAACCTGTCATCACGTGTTTGGAATGGGATCGGATTGTGTTTGATTTAGCTTTTTTATCATTCGATGAGTCGTATTGGAATTATGTTCAAGTGTGATTGGAATATTGGATGTTTGTGAAACAATATTTTTATGACTAGTTATATACGATATTTTAAGAACAACAAAACAAAACACATGATGTCAGGTGTGAATTTCATTGTGTTACACCTGATTAAGTTATACATGTAAAACAAGTTGAATAGGTTTTTGGGTGGTGTCCTCAATTATAAAATTTTACAGTTTAATCTGATTTTGATATAAATGTATACGATTCGTACCAACTAAGCTGCGTAACACGACACAAAGCCGCCTTATCTGAATTATTTACTTCTTATCTAAATTTGAGAACTAAATCTGAGCTTTCATAATAAGTATGGTTACTGGGTATTTCATAAATGCTATCAAGGAAATATGAACAATCTGTGTAATCAAACAAATTGTAAAAGTAAGGAGGTAAAGCAAAGAGCAAGTTGAAATTTAAAAAAGTTGCTTTATACCTAAACGTCTGACAGGCTGAATTACAGAGCATCAACCTTTTTCGACAGTTCCTCTCATCAACGATGAAGTCATTCAACTTTATCATAGCGCATGTTTATGAAATTCACTGAATCGTCGGAGAAATAATCTTTTTGGGACTTGTATCAGTTTCTAACAATCTACTTAAGGTTGCATTTACATTAATGATCTTTAGCATAATTGTTTGGTTAGTACATAAGTTTCTGACTGCTATATGTATAATAAGAGGATTTCAAATACAACAGTTAAAAGGAGAGTTATGAATACAAAAAAAAACTATAGTTACGTGATTTCTCGGCTACAATGAGTTAGTAAGTAGTGGTAGGTTCGAAGTAAATAAGTGTCCCGCTTAAGGCAAATACGGGAGTTTAACAACAATGTTCGGATTGTTTATAGGGGTGCTCGTACATTAAAAATAACCATACTACATACTAACTATATTATATTCGAATTGATACATTATTAGGGGAGAGTGGGGTAATCACGGACGGCGGGTAATGCCGGACACGTCAGTTTAGGTGTGTTAGAAAAGAATAACAGTTATAATCAATATCTCAATCGAGAGTCGAGTTCGAACATAGTGCAAGACTGTGAGTGGCGCAGTGAGGCTGCGCACACTTTGTAAGGTATGTAAGGTTGAGTTTTTTTCAACAATTTCATTTAATTTGAGTGCAGTAGAAAAGTTGTTGTATATTATGCCATTTATGACTCAGTAATCTGGTATCTTTTAGGTATTTCAACGTGTAATTAGACAAGGTTTTAAAGTACTCGGCGCTTGCATCACTCCATTCTAACCTCAAATAAAAATTTAGTTTTGCGTATTTCTTTGTGTCGGCCAATGGCGGATGACTTATATGGGGTAATCTCGATCGTCCGCAATTACCCTACATAGTTTTAACTCTTACTTAAAATATTTGTTTCTAACAGTTAACTGCGGTGAATTTTGTTTCCTTTGTACCTATCTAAAATATTGTTTTAACAGACTCCTAAACCGTGTTATAAATATGTTTACTTTCTTAATATATCTCTTTCAGATGCCCTGACGTTATGAGAAAATGACTACATAACATGACATTGTATACAATCACAATACCTAACATATTTTGGACCCATTAAGACAGTATAATACTTCAGTTATTGGCCAAAAAATTACACAGTATGCAGATGTAGAACTCTTTACGAAGGCTTTTGATCGTAACAGAAATATAGAGATAGCAGCTAACGATTGAGATTTGGCCAATGGATTCAAATAAACTTGGTGAACAGTTTGAAGATACAGCAACATCATCACTTTAAAATCCCAGTACTATGCAAAGAGCAGTGAGCACTGATTTGCAAATATTATTAACATAAGACGTGCAGCAAAGACCAGCTAAGGTTAAAATAAGGCTAAATATTTTCAATTATTTAATTAACGTGAGGGGTTACTTTAATATAAATAATTAATATATCTTAAGTAAATCAATTTTACTTGAAAATATTTTTAATGTTCAACAGAAGAGTAAACGAACTTGCAGCAAAAAACCTTCAATTGTTATAACCTGCACTCCAATGAAAGATACTCTTGTGAAAGAAGATCAAACTGAAATATAAGGAACAAAAGATAAAGAAATCTGCAAGTACCTACATACAAATAGAAAAAACAGTATTGAAAAATCTTCAAAAGCATTTAATTTTGCAGAAGACAATTTTGAAAAAGCGGAGCTCAAGAAGAAGTCATTAAAAGAGCTTCGACAGACAAGAGTATCAATGCCTTATTTGTGATGAGAAGTATGAAGATCCTTCAGATGAAAACTGGATTACCTACATGCTATAAATGTAATTAATGGGATCACAAAACTTGCACAAGTGGTGAAAGCACATCAAAGGGTTTTCACTGTGATTTCAGAAGGAATTAGACTATGTCCGTTATTACACTAAAGCATCCGAGATTACCCCACACCGTGTTCGTCATTACCCACGTGTTGTGGGGTAATTCCGGATACAAGGGTTTTTTTCTTGTTATTAGCAGATTTTATTTTGAAAATACATCTAATTTGATTATGAGAAAAGAAAGTTGATTAGCTGAAGTAAACTTTTGGCAATAAATGGTATTCGTAGTTTAACATGATTTTGTGTTATTTCAATTCTCCCTTAAGTGTTCGCAATTACCCCACTCTCCCCTATTGTCATTTAAAAGGAGAAAAAATCGTATTATTATTGCAATTCAGAAGGTCTGCAAATTACCCAATAACTTTACAACATCAAATTTTTGATTCTTATTGTTAATCTCGCCTTTGGTGCAATGGTCAAGTATTCGGCTACTACACCAAAGTCCGGGTTCGATTCCCGGGCAATACAAACATTTGTGTGCATGAACATGTCTGTTTGTATTTGTTTTGGATGTTTTCTATTTAAAATATGTATGTATTTACAAAATAAAGTTCATAAGTATATTTATCTGTTTTTTAGCATTCGTAATATAGTAATTACAAAAGAATATATAAGTATGTTTATCCGTTGTTTAGTATCCATTTTACAGGCTTATGCTTAGTTTGGGGCTAAATGGCGCTGTGTAAATATCAGTGGACATTTAGGCATTTATTTATTCCATTCTTCAAGTACTCAAACAGGTTGATCTTCAACTGTCAGTTATATTTACCAGTCAACCAATTAATCACTCTTGGTAATGGCCGATCGATTCATGTGTTCGAAAGAGTGCGAAGTGAAAGGCATGTCGTACGCCCAGTGTCAATTATATACTGCAGCTATTTACCTTCAGTTTTATTTTAATTAACACCTTTTTTATGACAGTTCATTGCATAAGTTACCTCGCTGCTTCAAATTGCTTTTGCTGTCTTGACTATTGCTTAAGGTAAGTGAAGTTATTATGGAGATCGCTAAAACGATAATCAACGGGCTTGAGATACGTTATTCTCAGTCAAACTTTAATATATCTTTTTATTTATTTAAAATTTAATATATCTTAGTATTTTTCCGTATGGCATATTGAAAATTGATTCTAGTTCTAAACCAAACTAAAATTTAAACGCATATCGACGGCCAGTAATTACCTAGTTACACTTAAATTCCCGTGAAGAAATAATATAGTAATAATATAAAAGCGCAACAACACTTGAATGTGACACATTGATCTGTCTAAGATCAATACTATAGTACTATTATAGTACTTGTCCTATTTCAATGAGCAAAAGAACCAAATATTCTGTAGGTAGGATCTTCAACGAAACAGGCCGAATACGTCGCTTATAAACAAAAAGAATACAGAACCTCCCATACAAGGTGTAAACTCCGCAGATTAAAATCGCAGGCTATAATTTAAAGGTTTATAATACATTCAAACTGCAAGTTTATCGTTTTAGATTTATAACCGATCGCGCCAACCCTGCTTTAGATACAGGGAGCGTGTGATTTACTAAAAGACACGCCGCCTAAGGCGACACAGTTTCTAAGAAGATCCGGAGATTACGCCGCTTTGTGGCCACAATAACGCCGGTCGACTACTGCGAGCTATAATTGCAGTGTATGCAGATAGATATGCAGTCCTGCATCAAACTAAAGTTGCGTAAACCTCGCAAAATTAAGCGATGTTGTGAGTGAAATGTTGACTTTGAAATTATATCCTTTGATTTCTAGATGTTAACCAGTCATGACCTTTGAAATAGATGGCGTTGAGTTATGCTTTTTATTATAATTATTTTAAATTTTCTTATTGTAGGGTATTCTTACCCATAAAGGCCATGTGCGAAAGTTTGCGTTACGTTATCATAACGACAAGTTGATATGAATCATTGCCGCATTTACGATTATCATCTTATAAGAAGTCATCAAATTGACCTATTCAATGAAATAGGTTTGTTTTCAATAAGAGTTTGCTCTAGTCTAGTTATGGGTCGAATATTTATTAACACCAGTGAAAACAAGCCACAATACCTTATGTACACCTTGCATTTACCTAATACAGCATGAGAACTTTGAAACAACACCAATTTAGTTATAATAGCCGATTGTTTAAAATTTGAATTGAATTCGCGGTATTTGCAGAGCTGTAAAATTGATCGCGCCACTACTCCGTATTCGATATTCATGTTCGATATTACCAAGTTGAACTGTCAATAAATATTAACCTAGTTGGTTTAATATACGTAAAAGGAGTTGGTTATGTTTCAGTTATTACGTTAAGTTCGTGTTTGGGGTGGGAGTACATCAGAATAAACTCCGCGCTTTGTTAAATTTTCTTTTATACTCTTCTTCTTATGAAATTAATGACTACTTATTATAAATTTCTTCAACATTGTGTCATGGTTTGGCGTATTACTTACTCTGTCATGGTTTGGCGTATTACTTACCACCAGGTTAGCGCACTGGCCGTCTCGTTATACACACTCTAACCTCTGACATTTGGGATTAATAAAATAAAAAATATAAATAAACATAAATTACTATAAAATCTAAAATCTAACAACGAAATTTAGTTTGAACGATATCTAGTCAGTAGGTAGTATTTTTTTATACGTCAAAATCATAAACGGTGAACCACTATTTTCCCATAATAAAGCTGCAGTAAGTGCCTAAGTAAATAAAAAATATTTCATTTTACTTGATGCTGCGGAGCCCTCCCACGGGCTAGCCTCACTCGGCCAATTCTTTTGTAGTATACTTTTCGCTGTTTGCAATAATTATTCTTCACAGCCTTACCGGGCAAGTCGCGAACGCAGATAGCTCTCAGCATAGCCTTATTATAACACATATATTCCTAAACGTATTAATGGAATTTTGACCATCACCTACAATTCTTTAACCATCGTTGTATGTGATGTATGAAAGAATAAACAACACATCTTAACAATCTCTAAGTTGAACTACTAACAGGTCGCCAGCGTCAATATATGGACTTGTTTCAATTAAGTCGCTTGATTTATGGCCTTCACTATCAACAATTAAGTTAAAATTTATAACCTTATAAATACAAGCCACTCAAAGTACTTGAGAATGTTTGGACTCCGTCCAATTATGAATTGAATTATTCATCAGTAGTTTTTGTAGGTGTACCTGCTAGGTATACGTTTACATTAAATTATATTTAATTGTAAATTAATCATAAAGATCTAATTGAATCTTATCATTGTTTTACATCAAGCTCAGTACTTATAGAAATATGTTAAAAAAAATTCGGGATCTGATGCTAAACAACTCTAACACATACTCAATAAATGTAAGCGATTGGTCTGATGAATAATACCAAATAGAGCCGAATAAACCTTTCAACCTAACGATATTATCTAGAAAAATATCTTAAATAAAAGTACTCGTTAGTTAACGTTTTAAAAAATTTGGTTAACATAGCCATAAAAATACGACAATGATAAATTAAGCTTATACAACGTAATTTTTTATAGACATAGTTATTTAAGGTGAAAATGCAAATTTGAGTTACACATTTAGCATAATCTTCACTATCTTGGAATCTTATCAAGTATACATTTGCGTCATTAATAACATGACGTGAGATTAGATCATATGAATTCTAGGACGACTTAATTACAACCATTCATCAAGTCATGGTCATCCTGCAAAGCCCAAAAACTAGTATACAAAATGCGTATATTTATTAATACATATTTTGTGAACTCAACCAACCATTTCCCTTTTGCATTAAAACTGAATTGTTTGCAACATCGATAACAGGTGTAATAAATTATATAGTTATTTAAATATCAACATAAGACATTTTATCTCAAGCTTGTCTTAAATCCAACCCGTTACAGGTTTTCGTTGTGTGGTGTAAATCAGAACGCGAACTTCCTCTGTTGTAACTGTTGTAAGGTGTCATACGCACTTACCATTATTCTTCAAATATAGGTAATGTTAGCTTTCTACTTTCCGGATTTGACAATAAAGTTTAAAGATATGGAAGAAATCAATTAATGACAAATTAATCCGCCTTTTTTCGTCCTTCAAAAATACCATCACTATGAGTAACAAAATATACTTTAGGATACAGAAATGCAGCACACGTAACGTTTAATTTAATGAATATAATGGTTTACAAAACAATTAAAAGATTGCTAATATAATAAAGCAATTTACAATTCATACGAGAACATTAAGTTGTCAGTAGACTTTAAATCCCACTGAACAGTTCGAAACAATAGTTTAAAATGTAATAAAGCTGACAACAGCTAGCGAAACAGGATATACCGCGCCCATCTCCGTTACTATCCTATAAATTATCCCTTTGCTTCCATACGGTACCGTCTGTGGCGTACTTTACGGTTTAAGCGATGTGAGATAACGTTTAGCACGGTATCTAATACTTGAAATTTTGGAGGAATGCAAACCCTGCTTGAAGCACAAGCTCGAGTTTCTGTGTAGCTATAATGTTTTTGTTGGTTTTATTCTTATACTTGATAAAAAAACACAGATTTTGTATGAGATATTTTTCGATAGTTACATATATGGTATAAACATGGTTCTGGTTTTTTTTTATTAATTTGCACCTTTTCTACCAAGATCAAACTATGTTTATAGCTTAGAAATAAATACATAAATCTTACGGATATTTTTGTTTCGTATCAGGTTTTGGCACGTTCTTGTAAGAGGAAAAACACAATTTTACTTTTGACTGTTTTTGAATTTAGGAATTATACCTTATCTATCTAGATCAAGCCGTTGATAATGGTTCGTTTCGTTCCCAAAATAAGCTTTCCGTGTCCAACAATGCCCGATTCCGATGAAGATTCGTAAATTGTCCACTAATTATCATATTAGGTATCTCTTATCGCCGCAGCTTTACACATAAAAAGAGTTATTGGTTTCCTTCTCATTTATACATTGAAATGAAATTCTCATTTTATTTAGGTTTCATTGTTTTCGTTTAGGAAGCATCGTTCGGTGCTCATAACTTAGAACTCTCCGATGTAACTAATGCACGCCCATTTGCTGTCAAGTGGTACATTGCGATAGGTGTGCGGATACTGGACTGGTTGACGTATGTACTCTATTAATTATAGCCCTAGTGCAGGAGTGTGTTTAGTATCAAACGCCAAGGAAAATTAATGGTGAATTTGCCTACCCGGTGAAACTCCGAACATGAGCACCAATGCAAATTGGCAAAATTATGTAACCCATACAATTCATTTTGCACTTCCGTGAATTAGCAGTTATTTAATAAAATTCCGTGTATTCAATACGTTTGTAAATAACTCGATTATTGTGGGCACTTCTTGCATAGAATTGTAAGTATTTATTAGTAACGTTGCATCATTTGGTGCACGATTGTTAACGAGGCTGACTTACTTACGTTTCTTTTTCATCACTTCTATTTTTTTTTTTGCTTTTTTATGTTTCAATCCCATAACCACGTCCCAAGTTTTAGAATAATACATTTCTTATTCAACTGAATATTTGACATTTATTTTTAAATTTTATCAATGTTAGAAAAATCGGATATCAAATGATCATAAGGATTTAATTATTGTGAACGTTGCTTAAACAGACAACATAGAAGTTTATTCACCTAATATAGGATCCTTTAGTTACTCACTTCGCAATGGCCTATACAATTCCAATTCTGTATACTAGATTAGGGGTATAACATATGACGAATCGTTTCGCACTATGGCGCATCAAATCATACCACTTATTGCGTCAACGTTCGGACGTTCTCACCACAAAATGCTCACTTGTCAAGTTTTCAAAATTGCCGTCTCGTGTCACGAAATTTCTGGTTCAACAGCCTTATTGTCAAATAACATTGTGTTACGTGGCAAGGCAAGATTACTAAACCGATCTATTCCCAATTGAGCTAACGTGACAATCGTTGACTAGTGGGTCAAAGTTAACATGAAACATCTTTTGGATCATTAGTTTTATTGCAATTTCAATGCTATTAGAAAAGCAGTACTGTCCATTGTAATGATAAAGGTATACAATATTCAACGCACGTATTAAATCGGTGGAAATAATGCTAAGTGAAATAACCATAACCATATGTTACTAGTTAATTAATATTTAATTAACTAGTAAAATAGTTTTCAAAGTTTAAATTTTAAACCTACTACAATCATGTTCAGCCAGAAAATATAGAAACGGGACTATTAAACCTAGTTTAGTTTCCTTGTTGAAATAATAGATTGCCTCACACCGATATCCTTGCGTGCTATTTAAAGCTTAATGTTGCTTCTATTGAAAATTTACAATTCAAAGTTTTAGCATCACTTACATTGAATAGCAAACATTGAACAGCATTTTGAATACGTTACCAAGAAAATCACTTGCAACATTCGCTTTCGAGACCACGGGTTTTGCTTTCAGAACTGTGCCGGCCGGCATTAACATGTGTTACTTAATGTTATGTTAACAGTAAATGTCTGTAACTTTTACTGCAACACCACTCATTGGAAAAATGAATCGTTTAACAAGTTTTCCTCTGATCTTCTCTTAAGCATGAATTGCATCGTTTTGTTTACTTCAAAGCATTCAAAATTAATGAAGTGTTTTAAAAGTGAAAGTTGTATGGAAATTTTATAGCTTACAGATAACTTATTGATTACCAATAGTGAAGATTCATAGATGCAGGCGGTATTAAATAAAACCACGTTAGTTCGTTCATGATTTGCGATCAGGATCGTTGTCCATTCGTCTTGTTTGTACCTTTCATTTTAGGTATATCATATAAATAAATCACTCTTGCAATAGTTGCCGCGAACTTTTTAGCTTTGAGATATATCAAAAGACTGTAAACATTCAATTTATTGTGATGCGATAATCTGTTTGACACACAGCCGCTCGCTGTCCCCGACTTTGTAACTTACACGTATAAATTATTAAAACGACTCTAAACTTTAATAGGTTGTTAGAATATAGTTTCTAAATCAACAGTTCTAAAGTTGTTTTTGAAATGCGAGGTAATAAAAGATGCGTCTTCGATACGCGCGTGCTCAGTTCCGTTAGCCGCTCACCTGCGCTTCTCTAGTTATGCTAATGGTTGAATGCGGCTTGCTCTTAGGACTAAGTAGGTACTGTAGTACTTGGGAATAGGTTCACTGGAAAGGTTTATAGCTCTTGACCTTTTTGCTGGTGGGTTAGTAGCCAATTCTGTCATTTTATAGCTCAATGTGGTGGTTTCAACTAATAGGGTTTGAAGTGCAGCAAGATATGTAATTTGAGATTTTTTTTCAGTTCACAATTCATCGACTGTTGATTCTTCATCGAGCATTTGGAACAATGCAATTTAGAATAATTTGGGAACGTATTTTTTTGTGTATGAGTTTTATAAATTAATTTTTAACCGTCCGCACCTGCTACTCCAGTTGATTCTGCTGCTGATCAACAGACGAGGTTTCTGTGTCTTGCTGACATTCACCACAGGCTCAAGCAGGGGCCTAATTCGGATAGTTTAAAATGCTCTAATAGGATCGTCATTGTGTCTCAATAGTAATTTTCACTCATTCGTTCAGATTTTTGGTAGTTGTACCGATAAAGGTACTAAATTTATTTTTGTATTGAAAAATGTAGTGATTTGAATGGTGTCGTCATGTCAAGTACATTCGTAAAATTTAGGCCTAGATCGGCGGAATCTTTCTGTTCATACAATAAGGTAAGTCAGCTGGCAAACAAACTGGAAAAATGCTGCCCTTGCGTTTCAAAACCCAAGACGCCCAGACCAATCAGCATTTAAACTCAATACTCGATCCACTAGACTTCCGCGGCAGTTCCTAAATACGGCTAAGGGTGAATCATTGCTTTCGCTTCAACATGTACGCGATCAAGCCGTGCTATGTTACTTTACGTCCATGTACCGACGTATGGTAATATTCTACTCGCTATTTTCGCTATGAACGGGACCGTGGGTGGACGCGAAACTTAACGGAAATCGATTCTGAGAACGTGCTCGAATCGAATTCTCGGCATCGGGGTTAAATGCCTTCGTATCGAATGAGATGTTCCTTCCTAGTCCTCGTAGGTCTGGAATATCGGTATTATATCGGACGATAAGTATAGATGATTGTATCAGAAATAGGATGGCTATTGCTTACATGATTTCTATATCAGAGTATAATATTAATGACGAGAAATTTATGTAAACCGTTCATTTTATTACATAATGTGTTTTTACTGCTTAGCGTATGCTTTGAGATGTTGAATTTAAGTTGTTTTTAAAGAAATATACTCAAAATTACTCACTGGTTTCTCTCACAAAAAGCGTCCAAAAGTCAAGAATTACATCTTACTATCTTTTTCTTACACCGTAAATAACTTCACTCAATAAGATATTTTGTTTACATTTCTATTCAAAAACAATTAAAGTCATCAGTTTAATATAACAATTTCTATTTAACTTAAATATGTGTAAAATGGTAGGTATATTATAACCCAACAAGTCATTTGTTACCAAAACGTAATTGCTGTCAGAAGATCAGGTGCCGTGAAAAATAGTTTTGTCTGTTTGACTATTGATACAATTGAGTAATTCTGATGACTTAACGTGTCTGATATCATTAATCATGCGTTGAAATTGAAAAAGTGACTATAATAATAGATTACGTAGCTTGGAATTTTTGTGAGAAAATAATATTAATATTTGGACTTTTCGTTTTGAATATCGTGGTCTGCCAGTAGAAACTGTATACTTTAAAAACGTGGTTTGTGGTCACACCGCTTTAGCAAGACCTAAATACAATTCACCCGAAATATTGTCGTGAACAAAAAAGAAATCTAAAATTGCCCATGCGCATGTTTTGTGCCATTTGGTTTCTTGCTCCTCACTTTCATTCGGTGCTGGAGGCTGTAATTCGATTAGTGGTATCATCGGTGTTTTGTCGTCGGAATCGGTATAAGTACTTGGGACCCGCTAGAGGCACGACTTCGGGCGAATTTCGTGCATCAGTACATGCCCGCTCTTACAACTCGGATGATTGGAAATTATTATTTAATTGAACCGAAATATACGTTGTATTTAGACGTGACTTGTCGTGAGGTTGTAATAGTTTCGTTACCGTTACCTTGCTCGCTATTATTTTCGTGATTGTTGGAGACATCTGCTTTATGAATACGTTTTCTTGTAATACCCGTTGAATTGAAACGAATCGTTTGAAATGGGATTTATTCTATTTGCTTATGTTCCGCAAGCTGTCTGATATGTTTTGAACGTTAGCACATTTATGATTGCTGTTATAACGGCCGCTTTGTTCGAATTCATTACTTTGAGATGCCGTGCACTGTTCGAAATATCATTATTTTAAAACGTGATGGTATCAATGATACTGTTTATTTATTCTAGCTTCGATTTGTGTTTGTGAGAACATTTGCAGCTTCTATTGCTACGTGATTCGGGAAGTGATTATTATGAACAGTTTCGCGTTTTTATAGGCTAGTTATCTGTACCGCCGAAGGGCTACACTTAGTGGGTGCGGTTAGTTTTTGCATTGATCAGACTTGATTTTCTTAGGAATCCGGTAACAGGTAAGATGGAATTTATAATGTCGAAATTAGTTATCATAACTGGAGCAATCAATGTGGCTGTTGCTTATCAATGAACTCTATAAATAATAAAGAACGGTTTACGAAATCAAAAATTCGATAAGCATATTTCCGTATGAAATTAATCTGTAATTTTCGTCATTACTATCTTTTTAATGACGTGTTAACACTTATCAGAATAAAAATTGTATTCGCATAAGCATTGATTTTACATTTGTTCTTTTGTGAGCTAGCTTAGCCCTACGGCCGTATCAATTAAGATGATCAACGATCTAACAAGTCTTTCGTCGGGTCTCAAGTTTCAACATGTACTGAGCTATCCGACAAGTAGCACATCAATCATCGTGCCCGTTCGGGGACTTCGTGAATGCGGCCCACCCAGCAGGCTAACAGTATTAGCGAAGTGGTGCAAGTAAGGAACGTAGGAACTTACAAACGAAGGTTGATATTAGTTTGAGGGATGAAAACCTATTGATAACATTCTATGTAAGCATTCAAAAACTATTCCTAAAAAAATATAGCTATCAAGCTGTAGCCCACCTTTTAGTAATGTGATGTATCTCATTTATTACTTTTAGTTACTAATACTGCCTATGATTTTGAAATTAATATACATGGCAGTATACATAACCAGACATACAGCTTGGGGTGGGAGATATAAAGTTGAGATAAAATGAGATTGCCATACAAGAAGTTAAAAGTGTATAAGTACCAACTTTTCTTATAGGTATTTGTACTTTTATTAAGTACACGGTGTATACTTATTTTGTGATGTTAACGTATATTGAAGAAATTTAAATCTGCTAAGGTTTTTTTGTTAAAATAATATTAATAGATTTGATTTGTATTTTTGCTTATAAATGTAATATGTGTTACATAAGCGTGTAAGTTTGATATAATTTTGATTAATGAAAAATTATTCAAGGACTTAAATTATTTTGTTTTATACCTAAATATTATTACGTACATACATGTTTTAATATTAACCCTATTCTGTAAATACAATCAATAATATGTGTGTAATATGGGTAAACTCTTCGTTAATTTTAGAAGTTTTTATATTCGTTCTAGTTGTTATTCTATAGCATGCTCATCCGAGAAAACCTTCCTAGGTCTATTCGAGTGGGCGGACCCTTTCATTTGTCCGTTACTGTTGAATTAACTATCCCGATCCTTTTATTGGTGATTGTTATTGTATCTACATTGCTTATAATTTTATTGCAGTAGTACCATCTTTAAAGACAATGCGTTTTCTGCAACAGATTTTGAGTATGAATCATGTAAGGCATTCATTGATATGATTAGGTTTTTATTTTGTGAAACAATGACGATTAAATTATGAATACACGGAACCATTGCGTGAATTCTAACATCCATATTGATAAACATGTAATCGTTTCGGCTGGCTTTACATAACTGAAGTAATTATTGTTTTTTATTGAAACTTATAATTTTGAAATATTTGATTATTTTTCTATTGATGTTTCGGTGACTTTGCATTTAAAGTATCACGGGCGTCGGTGGCTCAATGGTGTGGACTGTCGCCTTCCTACCGGGAGGGCTGAGGTTCAAATCCCGACACGTACCAATGTGTTTTCGAATTTTCGAAAATATATGTACGTTATCCGACGCTCTTACGGTGAAGGAAAACATCGTGAGGAAACCTTCATGCACGCCTGCGAAGAGATTCGAAGGTTGTGTGTGAAGTCGTCCAATTCGCACTTGGCCCGCGTGGAAGCTTAAGGCCTAGTCACCCTTTACGGGTAGGCTCGTACCCCTCGGTGGGAACGCGTAATGAGCTGATGATGATGGGCAGTTTTTATTAATACGCGTTCTTCTATCTCTTCTTAAAATATATTTCAATCCAATGTGTGAATCATGAAACTGAGAAGATATAAACAAGTACTTTGTTCTTGTAAATTTATAGAAAGTATCGGAAGCTTGGTCTTTGGAAAGCACCTCGATGAAACATTTTATAGTTCGAGTACTACCGAAGCGACCACTTTGCGCACAGCCCTTCAAGACCGGTTAGATCGGCCCCGTTCCGTATCACGGAACGCGTGAGCGGGAACAAAACACTATGACGGATTTGTTGCGAATAAATTTGTTATTTATTATTGTCAGGGATCGGGGAAACTGCACTGTTTATTTACTTGATCATTTGTTAAGTGAACTGGGTATGAGCGATTGTAGAATGTTAAATTTGGATATGACTGATGACGTTCAGTTTTGTTACGCGATCTAAGAGTCTAATAATGGACCTTCTAGAAGCGTTACTCATTGTCTTTTGAATGTACATTATTATTATTGGTCTTTTTGACTGAAGAATGTCAGCTTCATTGGTAACTTTACAAAACCCTTCTCTTTTATTTGTTATATATAATAATAATAATAAAGCCCATTTTTCCAAACTTGTTGACAATTATAATATGTCACGAAGTTCGGCGTGCCTCTGGGCATAGGCCTCCTCCAGCTCTGCAATACTAGTCCAATATGGTCCCAGGGTTAAGCGGATATCGTCACTCCATCGTGTTCTTGGACGGCCCTTTTTTTCTGGTTTTATCTCTTGGATACCAAAAAGTAATTTGTTTACTCCATTTATTTATTTTGCAAAGTAGCATATGTCCAGCCCACACCATTTCAGGTGGCTATACGAGTATTATATCGCAATTTTGTCCTCTTTCTTATCTCTATGCTAGGGATTTTATCGCTAAGGTTTATGCCCAGCAAACTTCTTTCCATTGCTCTTTCTGTTATAGCTAGTTTTTCTCTAAGTTTGTCTGTCAACGTCCATGTCTCACAGCCGTATGTCATACAGGGGAGAATACAGGTATTAAAGGTCTTTCTCTTTATATGTATGCCCAGATCTTTGCTCTTTATGATTTCCTTCATTCTCTCATTCTCCTATTTCTTGTTATGTTTTATATTTTTCATTCAAGTATTCATATTTATGTATTTTTTTATTTGTTATACTTCGTATTTATGTATATCGTTGTGTTCTAGTCTTATTCAGTCTCGTTATATTGTTTTTTTTCAAATTGTGTGTTTGTGATATTGGTGTTGTTTAAAATTTAAAATCGTCCACTCAAGAGGTTCTGCCAGAATAACAGTGCTGGTGCGGCGTATAGCGCACAGCAGCTAAACTGAGGCAGGACCTGTTGGCGTATATGTTATTATTATTATTACTATTTTTTGTGTTATTTTTATATTACTTATAACGTTTTCTGTTTTTATTCATTTGTATTATCGTGAAATTTTAATTAATGTTTTGTATTTGTGCGTATTCTTATGTACGGTCAATAAATTTTTCTTTCTTTCTTTCTTTCTTCAAGGACCAGTATTTATTCCATCCACAAGCTATTTTTTTGTTTATTTCCTTTGCCATGGAGTCTTCTGGATATATTATTTGACCAAGATATACATATTCAAACTTGGTTCCGTTAACTGTTATGTTGCTTTCTGTTGAGATGGTCACTAGTTTTGTTTTGTCGGCATTGATTTCTAAACCTACTTCTCTGCTTTTGTCTGTAAGGCCTTGTAACATATACTCTTCTAGCAGGACAATATCATCAGCAAATCTCAGATGGTTGAGACGGCTTCCATTGATTTTGATACCGTAGTTATCCCAGTCTAGTTGCCTAAATATGTGTTCCAGCACAGCGTTAAACAGCTTAGGAGATAATGGATGTCCTTGTCTCACGCCTCTGAGTATTGGGAACGGTTCGCCTTTTGATTCTAGCTTAATGCTGCTTTTACTTTCTTTGTAGATCGACTTGATTAGTTCAATATAGACATCATCCAATCCTTGTTCCTTCAAACTCTGCCAGATAATTTTGTATTTAATGCTATCAAATGCTTTGGAGAAATCAATAAATCAAATATACAGTGATTGCTGGTATTCATTGTATTTTTCGAATACTTGTTTCATTGTGTGGATATGGTCTATAGTGTTGTAGTTCTTTCTGGATCCTGCCGGTTCTATTGGTTGGTTTTCGTCTCGAGTCCCTGTAGCTCTTTCTAGAATTACTTTTGCGAAGATTTTGTACACATTTGATATAAGGCTGATGGGCCCATAGTTGCCGATGTCATTTTATCTCCTTTCTAATGGAGCAGAATTATATGTGAGTCATTCCATTGTTTTGGAATGATTCCATTGTTACAATTTTATTGAAACACTTGGTTAGGATTGGGCTTATTTCTTTTATAGTGCCTCTAATTAGTTCATTAGTTATGTTGTCAGGTCCTGGAAATTTTTCCAGCTTCTGCGACATGATGGCTTTCTCTACTTCTTGCAAGAGTATTGGTGGGAATTTTTTATATTCCCCATAGTGATCGTTATTGGCGTCTTTGGGCTTTAATTGTGTGAATTAATTTGGCTTTGAGTTAGTACTGTATATCCATTTATTGACAAATAAACTTCATTATATTATTTTGCTGCACTCACAGAATATATAGGTTTACATAGTTCAATCTAAAACGTTTTATTTGTTGTTTCATTGTTAATCATTTTCTATAAATGTTGACAATGGTTATAAACGCCGCAACGGAACGCACTATAATTGGTGATTTTTATATGTAAATCGTCAGTATTGTATTGGGTTCGTTCAACTCGTTCTGTTTAAATAGGTGTCTAATGTACTATGCAAATAGATCATCTAATTTATTCCGGTCACATTATCAACAGTAGTTGTACGAGCGAGCAATTCATTACATGCGCGTGAATGATTCGGTTAAATCTGCATTTTTTATTTTATTCTTAGGTACCTAGCAAACTAGCACACGGTTCACGTGGGGCGTTACCGCCATCTCTTAAACCAATATTACTTAAATGATACGTCAGCATTTTTGTACAATAAAAGGCAAAGTAGTATTATTGTTATACTGTTTTACTGTGGCGTAGCAAGGAGCGGGCGAAATGCCCTAGAGGGGCCTTTTGACAGTATATAGTAAGTGCAGTCCTTTATCATTTTAGTTGAGACTTACTGAAAAAGGTTTTGTTATTAGTGTTCAGTTTTTTTTATCATTCATCCCTCGTAAGTTCGGGAAGACCTCTTTGGTTGCGAAGCCCCTCTGGGTGCCTGCGGGCCAAGGCCGCGGGCCGAGGCCCGCGCCACTGCTGTTTTAAGAGTTGGCGGTAAGCCCAGCCCCCTGATGTTATAAAGGTAAATATCACCAACCATAGACACTCACTATTTCGAAGGAGCAATGGGTGCTTTACTGACCGAGTTAACGCATTACCTTTGAATCCGACTTTACGCATAACCTTTGTATCTCTTCGTATGCGTGCGTAGGTTTCTTCCTCACGATGTTTTTCTTTACCGTAAGAACGTCGAATTAATAAATATATATATCTAGGTCTTTATTTTTTAACCGGTATGAACCATATTAAGTAAACATTTTAATTTTAAAGCCATTAATTTGGGTATTAAAAGAAAATAATTTAAAAAGACATATCTCAACTACCGTGAAGACATTGCAAGTACGGGGAAAAGTAACGTATTTTTTGTATACTTATAGATTTTGTAAAACGATAGATATTGACACAGCTCTAATTCCTATGGTTTGCTTACTGTGTCCTCACTTCTATGTCCACTCAGAAAGGTCTTAAAAATGGCAGCGATTTTAGTTGCTAACCATACAACTTGCGCGAGAGCTGTGCGTCTTGTACTGTTGACCCACTACGAGTTTTTGTTCGAATAACGGGCCGGCACACTTGATGTTTATTGATACAAAGGGTAATGATTGCGGACTATACGTCTTTCGTCACAGCCGCAAACAATTAATGGACGACTTTCCTCGTTGGCGCTGACAAAGGGTTAGTAGTAAGCGCCTTGTTTGAAAATTCTTCGGAAAGCGTATTATGCAAGCAATACAGTATTATTGTCGAATTGTTTGTAATAAAAAAATATAGATTTTGACCCTTAATAAATGAACAATAAAAATTGTTTAAAATTTATTATCGTAAAAAAATGTATAGTGTTTATCCGTTGTTTAGTACCCATAATATAGGCTTCACGCTTAACTTAGAGCTAGATGGCGCTGTGTGAATGACAATGGATATTTATTTATATATTTATTTTTTTATTGAGCAGAAGATAGGTAGGTATTAATTTACCTTTATACCGCTAGGATATAAGAAAGACTTCATATTTTTTAACATCCTTGTTTTTTATCTGCTGAGCAGATTCTATTCTCTTTTAGCCATTATCTGTAGCTAAATTGTATTACAAGTGTTAGTGTAATCAGATTTCACATACTTATTTTATTATCGATAGTTTCGATCACGATTTGCAAAGAGTTAAAAATACGTTTGTATTATTGATGCAATATATTGTCGGCGTTACAATGATAAGATGATTATACAAATAAGAAGCGACTGTTTTATTAAGAACGATCTTATTTTAAATGACTTTAACAGCATGTACCGCTTGCGATGCGCAGGACCGCGGCCATTTTCTCGAGTCACTGGTCGCCATTTTTTTCTTAATTGCACCCTGGTTGTACGATCAGAGCATTAATTCAATGTAATTTCCACACAGTTACGTCTGCCAGCACGTGTGTGCGGATAAGAGTTATTATAATATGTTTCTTACATCTAGCCTGAAGGCTTGTTTAGTTTCTTTGGTGGGTGCAATCGAAGCATTTATCTACTTTGAGTAAATGAGTTTTTCAACGAGTTTAAAATTAGTGAATATTATTGCATTAGTAATTAAAACATAATTTTAATTGGTTTGCATTTTAAAATAGATAGCATTTAATTTCATAAAAAAATGTATGGAAATATTCGCTGAAAGCGTCTATTAACCCGTCAACAACTTTATTTGCAGACAATGATTTGGCGCAGTTATCAAAAGGGTTACAATAACATTACATTTCGTGACTTATATACGAGTACAAATATTATGCTGATTAGTTTTAATTTTGTATAGGTTGTAAACTTATTAGAAGCTACGCTATATTGTTATAGTATTCCCCAAAAAATAAAAATTGTCCCAACTGTCATGAAACGCCATTCGAACCCTGGTACCTACTCGTATATCGCTCTGCCAATGACTTCTTAGTCCTCTTACAGAAGTCCAAGCGATGATCATAATGCCATTACTGGTTTAATATTTTACAATTACCTACGTAGATACTTGTAACGTCTCGCAACACCATCTGTCTGTGGTCTGTGTAATCTAACACCAACAATATCAAATGTATGCCCGTCAAAGGTGTTAGTTTTAATTCCACTTCAGCTTTCTCGCTTTTGTTGCAATCGACATGATGAGTGTACTATGCGGCAGCGTTCTTAGGTAACCTGACCACAGACAAGACAATGACGGAATTTATTTTTTCATGTTCTCTGTTATATTTTTTTTATAATCTGTTGCTATTATTTTCTTATATTGATGCAGAAGAGATTGGGTTACGTGTTCGATATTCAAAAAGTATTCCACCTTATTCCTTTTAACTTCCGATAGCGATATCTCTGAGAATACAACGCCCTAATTAGTTCGGATTGGTTTACAAGAAGCTATCGATGGGTTCTATCTCGGATGAACTACTATTCTATTTGCGAATTAATCAGTAAAAAGTAGCCTTTCAAGCTTTCATTCCTAGGTTTGAAAGAAAGAAAGAAAAATCATTTATTGACGTATAAATAACAAATTACACACCAAAAGCAGCAGGTAACATAAACATAGAAGCACAACAATTTTAAACTATACAATTACAAACACACAAAACGATAAGCAAAAGACAAAATGATACGGTCAAAAATCCCGCCTCAGCATACGCTGCTGCACCGCCAAGCGCTGCAGTAACACTGTTATTCTGGCGAGACCTCCCGAGATGACGTCACAAAATATTTACATATAATAAGGTAATACTAGATGAAGGTTAATAAACGGAAAATGAAAAATATGTATTTATAAATATATTTATTTATAAAAGACGATATTAAATATAAGAACAAAATAACAGATATAAAAAAGGGATGATAAAACTAAAATGGTGTAGCCGAACGCTTCAAATTGTTAAATTGACAGTTAACCTAAAAAGTAGGTACATGGGCGGCTGGCGTTTCATTAATGTTGTTTTGCTATATTGTTATTTACTTACTTACAAAGTATACATTTTGTGTACGTTAAAGTTATGTTTTTAACATTCCCTACTTACACAAAATACCTATGCATAAATACTTAGATTATGTTAATTATCCAATAAAAATGTCTTCATACACACTGTATCAATACTTTAGACTTGTGTTACGTATTGCGTAAAGGAAAGGGCATGATCTCTACCAAATTATACTCTACGTTTAATACAGACTGTTCAGCCTGTTTTTCTAAAAAAATTATTGAAAATTTTACGCTATTTATGCTAGCATAAATACTCCTTGTATGCCAGTGTTGTAATCCGAATATTTCTCATTATCTTCCTGGAACTTTAAAATGGTACCTTTGTATGACGAAATGAAAACGACCTTATTAATCATACAATAGCGTGTATTAGCTGTTTTTATTTGATTACTAAGTCTTATGTTGCAAAACAAAAAGCTTCAAAAGCCAATTACGAGTAATGTAATTATTTCATGTGAATAATAAAACAATATCGATGGCTACACTAACAAAGATGATTTAGTATGCAGGAATTTGTGTTGCTTCATCGGAAAGTGCTTTTGTTAGTAATTAATAACACCGGATTATCTGTTAATACATGTGTGTTATATCATTGTTTCATATTTTCTCATGTCCGTTCCGTGTTAGGTCATATTTAATTGCAAAAAGGAATGTTACAGACTGCATTATTCTTAATCAAGTAGAAACTATTGATTGTTGATAATTGCAGATTATTTAATGCAAATGTAGGCATTAAATGAGACATACATACATTTCATGAGTTGGATTAAGTTTTTTGACCAAAAACAAGCAAACATGTTTATGATATTCAGTTTCTAATTCAGGAAACGGTTAAAATACAAAATAGGTTTCCGTAGCATTCGATCTATTATTATCATTTTTCGTGAAATCCTTCCGACGGGGAATTGAGCTGATTTCAAATGACCAGTCGTCACTCGCATATACCGCTCAAGGCGGTCAAACCAACATAAACATATAGCCAGCCATTACAGACTCTTTTACATATTACGTTCTTGACTGATGACCGTCTCGGAAACCAGAATAGTGGTACGATTATTAATCGCGAGTATATTGAAACGGTGAATTTACATGTCAACTGCAGCTGTTTATTTATTACTTTTGCATAAATAAATACCTTAGAATACAGAAAAAAGTTTTTCTGTATTCTGAGATTAATACGTGTCTTGAATATTAAGGCTATAGGTTCACTAATATCGTAGAAATTTAAAATAACCGTGCACTATGCACGTCCATAATTTTATCACGACTGGCATCTTATCCACTACTAAAACCTTTCTCTAGGATTTTGATCACCCATATGATAGTTGAAAAGTCAGTTTTGATCCCCGAGATAAACATTTGTGGTTGTTTGTATTAAAATATGTATGTTCATGAGTTTATTTTCTATATTACAAGCTTATTACTTAATTGAGGGCAAATTGATGGCGCTGTGTGATTTTTGTGGATATTTGTGATAACTTACTATCACCGAGGACGTGATGGGAAATTCGGTGTTCGTAAAAACCGTCTTTACTACAAAGAAGGATACATACACCACAAGATAGATGAAACACTCTTGTAACCTTATAACCACGAACACAATTGACAAAAAAGAAAAATTAACCGTTACTGTACTACGTGGGGCAAGCAGCATTTTTTATTGAACACGGGCTTATCTTGAAACAACTTATTCAAACCTCTAGTATGCGACACGGACAACATCTGGCAAAAGAGGATGACATGCAAAAGGAAACCGCAATTTGCTTTGCTCAAACAATTTCAGCAATCCTAACATGAAATTAGTGCTGTCACTCTTAAGACTCAGGCACGAACTTGAATCACGTTAAACATTCATCAAGGGAGTTTGTAATTTGCTTCCTAGTTACTGCATCTCGGTTTATTCATAATGGTCATTATTACGTATAAATTGCAGATGTGATGTAATTCCAACCATGCTTCGTATTGTTCAAACAGCAAACGGACCCGTTAAACGTGAAGATATTTGTACAGGTGAATCAACATCAGTTGGGATGACTACAAATAGACATCGCGTTTAAATAGCTCGACGAAAGATATTGGAGTTCTACGATTGATTTTTTTTCAAACATTTAATGAAAATCAACTTAGCGGAATCCAATATTATTATTTTTCCTTCTGTCTGTTAGTATGGTAACTAGAGTCACTGAAACATCAGATAAAATATTGAAGAAACTGTCATAAAGTATCATGTGATTTACATATTAGCTACGGGGCCCAAACTCCCATAATATTCTAAGTATAGCTTTACTCCCGAGATTTTAACAACAAACAGTGGAATACTCATAATAGGATTCAAGCGGGAAGAGTAAGGTTTCAGTGATTTAGATGTCATTCAGAAAGGTAGTGTATGTAATGATAAAATACATCTTCATTACAAAACTAAAATCATTCATTTACTAATAAAATTTGTACTAAATGTTTCATAATGTCAAACGTTTGTTTCGTGCCATTTCCATTACAGGGCCTTATGAGCCATAAAGTTGTATAAAATATTGAATACATGATAAGAGCTGTGTCTCTAACGGTTTTGTATGTGAATGTTTGTTGTGAGCAACCGCGTAATTGTGATCACGAGCCCACGAGTTCCTCGCCTTGATGTACGTCTACTATTTCGCAATTATTTTGTCACACACGTACATATAATTTTGACGGATTTATTTTGTTACTTAACATTCCCATGGGTAAATTATAATTTGTAACGAAATCGGAATGAATTCTCGTAATCGTATAGATTCCTAGTATTTCCTGCTTTCCACGAAATAATATATAACACTGCACAAGCTGCGAATAAAATCGATAAATACGATCACGATGCCAAAGATCACATAGGGGCTTTCGTATGAAATTATGACAACTCCGAGGAGCCTGTAAAGCGTTCCTATACAAAAAATTGCCTTCGCGTTAAAATACGCGTCCGTCTTGGAATTAAACGTATGATTTATTTGAAACGGGCTATATTTTATTCCTACATCCGAATTAAAGATCTTATGGCTCAGTTAGTATTGGGTAGTTTATGACTAGTTTGATCTATAATGCTGTAATAAATGCTTCCCTTTTGCATTAGACTATAGCATTAGACACTTTTATTGACTTATGTTGATAGTGAGAATTCTTTTCTTGCCTATGATATATATATTAATATATATATATATTTATATATAATATAATTATATATATTATATATATATATATATTATATAATTATATATATTCATATTCATTGAGTGCTCAGTATCTTAGTAAAAACTGATCGTCTTCCGTTTATTTGAAAACAAAGTAAATAAAATTATTTCTGATATCTTACTAGCCTCTTCCATTACTGTCGGTATAATTTGGCCATAAGCTCTGTTACAGTTACAGCTCTCTGTTGTTGTAGTATGTTTTACTAACACGTTCATATCGACAACAACTTTATATTTATAAAATAAGAACAAACGATGATACTGCTCATACATCGCCATGCACCGTTTACGCAAGACTAAACTGCTTATTTTTTTCCAGATTCCAAGATGGTGGTTCGGTTATGAAGTTACCCAGCAAACCACTTTTAGGTGAGTTCACAATGTAAATGTTATGCAGATACACGTTGTGGCATAAGCACATAATGGGTTTATTCTGGCATTTAATCGACAAGCCGTATGGATGAATGCTGTTGCAAAAGCGAAGGGTGTGCCGGATCCGTAGCGAACTCAAAGGGGAAATTAGTCTACGGCCACGCTTCTTGCTCACGAAATAAGACATTAAATTATTTTGACACGAAACGCCTTGCTGATGATTTACATGAACTACACACTCTATTAGGGCATGTGTAGGTTAAAGTAATCCGTGGTACTAAATGGCTTTATTGATAGTTACTTCTCGTGTGTACTTATTTCTGAAAAATATTATAATTTGAAAGTTAAAAACGAGTAATGAGTAGTCTATTTAGTGTTCTAGTGTCTATTAGTTAGTCTATCTAGTGTTCAATTAATACAAAATATTGCAGTTTATGTCTTGCATTGTTTTCTTATAGGTAACAGTAACTTTGACAACATATCCATTTAAAGCAGGTAACATATCACGCTGTAAATAACCGCGTGCATATAGAATGCATTCCATGGGTAATCTCGTCAACTTGCGAAACTGTTCGATCACATCCAACAATATGTACGCGTCTTTGTTATTGGTTTTGCAACGACACCGATTTAAAGCGATCACGGTAACAGGTTGTTTATTGGTGCTATTTGCTGTCATAAGCGTTCAATTTAAAACCGCCACACTGAGGTACGTATTTGTAATAAGTCATACGACTGATTTATGTTAGGAATCAAAGGCCCAACATATCATGTCGTATCCGCATTGAGTAACGTGTTATTGTAATTTCTTTACAGTTCGACGGATACTGGTGTGTTCGTCACAGGTGCTCGGTTTGTAGCAAGTGCTTTGGTTTGAAATTTTTTTGTACAAAGCTTAATACATACATGTAAGCTTAATAGATACACTTGTTTAAAGCTGAATACATTCAGATATTAAGAACATAATACATAGGCACGACCAAAATATAGATTTGTACGAGTATTAGTATGAGAGATACATACGAGTATTCTTTAGATTTATTTTTAAAACTGGATTTTGGTTTTAGTAGTGAATTCCATTGAGACTGTGTGATTTTAGAGTTTTATTAAATCATACAATTGACAGTAATTTTGAAAACTCAATACTAAATACGAAGTTGGTATCCAGTGTGATATATAGATTCGTCCGGTATCCAAGTTAGTATGACTAGTTAGGTTTTTAAAATAATGTCTTACGTCTCAAGATACATTTCTTTGGAGTGTGTTAAGCAGATTAAGGCTGAAGGAAGTTACGTGGTCGTTAGTTGGAGACTTTATTGAATAATTACACAACAATGTGCTGTAGAAAAGGATTTGTTGAAGGATTTCTAAACAAGATAAGTTTCAAAATCATCATACCTACTGTTTAAGTGACCAACATGGCTCGCAGGACTAGCAACTTGAAATTAAGAACGAGCAGAGCACACAATTATTATCCTATGATGGTGTGCAAAAGTTCTCGACTCTTTATTGGCGACTGTAGAACAAACACATGAAGCGTGAGTCAGCTAAAGACACGGTAGACCAAGTTGGTATCCAGTTATTTATAATATGCATGTCCTACATGTCTTCTTATGAAATTATATTGAAAAAATCTATCGAGATACATCTTATCCTAGTAACCTATAGGTGTTACTGCTATCACCTTAGGGATTTTGCTAACAATACTTGACTCCGCACCTTGTGTACTGTACAAATTGGTAGTTCTAACTGGATGTTACGCCTTTTGAATTACTAATATAAAGCACAGTTCTCACTTATGGATTTCGAGGCAAGGTTAATTTCTTTGTTTACCGTAAGAAAGTCGTCAAGTTTGTACAGGTTCTTGTTTTCAGAATTCGTTAATTTAATTGTGCTTTGAAAGAATAAAATACCAAAGAAATACTCGTAATAAAAGTGGTTTTTGGGTAGCTTAATGTTTAATGACTGATAGAATTGCCGTAGAATCGACGATGTTCTTACCAGAACTGTAATGTAAGTTGTTTAATCGTGTTTTATGATGCGTAAACTTCTTCATTACACACTATGCATTAAACTTTTATTTTTAAACCATACTGCTTGCCAATGGAAGTGTAGTTTAGACACTAAAATCAGGTAGGTCCCTGGTTAATACAGACTTCATAGAACTAATTTTATATCTTTACATTGTGAAATAAATAAAACCCTGTTATCCTTTTATCATCGTATCATTGAATATGGAAAGTGTGTAATAACTATAGTTTATTTCATATAGTTTATTCCAACATAAGTTATATCTAATGTCATTAGGTCAACTAGTCACAGATCTGATCAACGACAATGTAAGAGTTAACAAACAACTTAATTAAATCCGCAAAGCGTTATTTACAATACATTTGATGATAATGTAAAATCCAGTTACACGTGTAACACGGCTCCACAAAAAGTCAGAGATCAGAGTTCATTACTTTCATGGGGTACTCCAAACTACACATTAACCATGCGCATTGACATTTGACTCAGCGATTTGCTTGATTTAGATAATAAGCTAGTTATTTCATAATCGAGCGTGTGCGTGATTGACCGACTAATGTTAAAAGTGAATGTAGACTATTTGTAAGCAAACAAAAAATAAGGTAACACGTTAGCGGCCGGTTGCGATGTTATGTTCAGAACAAGAGGTTACCCGTTGAACTTACGAACTATGCCAGTTTAATAACACTGGTTTCGATATTTATATACTTTTTTTTAAAAGCGTAGAGCTAGGATGCCTTAAATGGCGGAGACTTAGTCTGTGACAGGTCTGTAAAAGTATCATTGTTCTTGTATACTGTTGCTTTCATTTTAAATTTGTATTGAGTTCATAGATACAAACTATTGAATTCAATAGTTAGATATAAATTAATCCGCTAAGTTGAAAATTTACTAGATCTTATAGAAGAAGTGTATGTATGTTTATTATGTTGGTCTTGTTTTTTTTGCATGAAAGCCCCACTCTTCTATTTTAATGCATCCTCGAATTTTTCACACACTATACGGTTAGGCTCGTGCCCCTCGATTGGGACCTTTAATGAGCTGATGATTTAATCCTTGAATTTATTTTTAATTTATACATGATGTTTTTCTATGTCGACCACTGATAACTTCATAAGTTAAAGGTCTCTACAGAATTTGTTATTTTTTATTTGATCATTTATTATGACCAATGTTTCTCTTAATTCCAGTTACTGTGTTTGGTTCATTCAAATGCACATTCAAATCAGTCGTATGAATCAAGACGGTAAGTATTATATCCAACGATTCTGAATACAGGTCGTATTTCTTTCAATTTCGATAACAATGAGTACAGGTACATTTGAGGAACCTAGCGCTATAGTTATAACACCATAAACCGGTGCCATTTCATCTATTGTGATTGTATTACTCTTCCGTTGGATTTTGATTGCATTTGAAGCTGCGGGCGTTGTTAGAATAACGTTAACTATTATTGACGGGGATATGAAGCAAACTACAATTATTACACAGAGTTTCAACATTAAGTATTCGAGCTTCCTTATAAAATATCTTTCTCATATTTTGAGTCTGGTAAGTCGCCATCAGTAGATTTGTTTCTTGGAAATCAATGAGCTATTATATGCTGACCCATAGCTTACCCATATTGACCCATGCTTAGCTTGCTGGCAATGGCGAATAAAAATCAACTGTTGTTTTGCCTATTTATCTAGGTGTGCATGCCATGACAGGCACCTCTCTATTTATGTATTCTTAGCTTTAAGATTATAATTAAACGATGTTTGGTTTCGTTGGCTATCCTAAATATTTTTTAATTATGTCCGGAACCACTACCAACATTATAGAGTAAACTTGCATGTTATTGGAAGCAACTTGGTGAAGATAAAATGCCATACGAATAAATAAATAAACCAACATTATTCTTGTGTTTCTCTGTATAACTGAAAAAATACAAGAGCCATTAGAAGAGTTTAGTTTCAAGACTCCTGTGTAAGTAGCATTTAATTTGATGCATAGGAATGTCGATAACACGCGCTTAAGGCAAATTATTCAGCTTTGGGTTAATAAATCCCCTTATTGACTACCAAATCGTGGGCCCAGCGGAATTCCACAAGGTACTCTGAAATAGCATTAAACTTCGGAGCTACAGCGGAACTAAGCCGCTAATAAGGCTTATACTATGGCACTACTGGAGTCGACCGTCTTAGTCTGTAAACATATGGCGTAATTTTGCAGCAAGAACCGTCATCCGATCGGTTTAATTTTGGAAGGCACATACATATTTTAGGTGCTTATGGTTTTCCTTCATAGAATTTATGCATATTTACATAGTACAATCACAAGAACATTTTCAGAAAATAGGTATAGATAGTAAAATTCCAGTTACAAACATGAAAGCTATTGTCACCGTTTCACGGAAATGATTACATGCAGCGTGACGTATGGATACCTGACACCCCGCCACGATGGTTTTTGGAAACTATTTAACCTATTTTTTGCCCAAATATTTAATTAAATAAGGTAAAAATATCCCTTATCTCTTTTAAGAATAAGAAATGATTTAATCCGTAAAAGAAATTAATTTACCAATATAGCCCGCCAGATCAGCAAGAAGAAGTGGCAGTGGGCTAATTGGAGCAGAGTTCTGGAGTGAAGTCTCTAGCCCGTTCGACCGACGACTTGCGAAAGTTTGCTGATGGAGGCTGGATGAAGAAAGCGGAGGACCGCGATATCTGGTGCAACATGGAGGAGACCTATGTCCAGCAGTAGACTGCGATAGTTTGAAGAGAAGATATCACTTACAACAACCGACATCACAAGCAGTCGTGCTCTTTGTATTACTTTGTTTTCCTAAACAAATTGGACTGGCGGTAAAATGTTAAGATATCACGTATTACCATTTTACCTGGATTTTAGATCAAATGCACTGTGGTCTAAATCAGATCTATAACATCGGGTTCTATATCATGGAATTCTTAAAAAGTTACTTAATGAGTTTATGGACAAAAAATACTGAATGGGTATTTTGCAGAATGACACCAAAATATGCTTAAAATGTTTTACAAAATGTTTGCTTTTGAAAGAAAGAAAGATCATTTATTTGCTCATAACATGCGGTATTAACAATGTTTATATCGTCACGTTTGTCAGTTTTGCCATGCAAATATTTTTATTGACAATGTTAATACTAAGCTAAAATATAAAAAAAAATACTATTCAAAACATAGTAATTCAATAAAACCAATAGTAAATTAATTTCAATAACCAACAATCACAAACAAATATCATAAAATCAATACATTAATTACAATTTGTCATTAAAAAAATAGTAAGATTTAGTCAAAAGCCAATCATGAAGTTTCCTTTTTATTATATTTAGAGGTTAGTTTTTAAAGCTGTCCGGTAATTTATTCAAAATTTTAATAGCCATAACATGAAGAATATTTTGAAATAATTTTAGCCATATTAGGCAGTAATATTCTATTGGCATGTCGGGTTGGCTTGTTTTTATATTGAGCAAGATATTACAAAAAAATACAGTAGCTAGGTTACACCTGCCCTTAATTAAAGCGAACCGTAATTTATAGTGCTTAGATTTGTAACGCAGTGAATCGCTTTACAACCATGCAAATTGTCTTTTGTTTACAATCATTGTGTAACCCAAACTAACGCGTTTCCAGCGCGTTTTCTCATTCCCTATGTTTTTAACTACAGGTTAGTTTAAACTAACGGTATACGCGAACAGCTCTGCCCCCTTTCTTTAGTGATAATGCTTTGTTACACACAACTGATTTGAGCAAGGACACGGAGACTTAGTAATAGAATCGATAAATTGATTCTGTATATTGATCTTCTACACGAGCCACCTGGCGTTAAGTAATTGAAAATAGAAACGGTTAACTGAATATTATCTTTAATAATATTATTTGAATCTAGATCTGGAGTAGCAGACATAAAAGGTAACTCCGGTCTTTGAATTAAGATCGTTTACTGCTTGCATTTTGTCCCGAACTAATTACGAAATAATTTTGTTACTGAAATGAATAATTTCTTGTAGTTCGGGTCGGTAGAGTTAGGCCGTGTACATTCAAAAACTTGGCTCTACTTGAGTTGTGATATCATTTTCACAGGGCCTGCCTTATGTGGTCATCTTTGCAACATTTTATATGTGATAATTTTATTGAGGTGATAACATTTTAACCCTCATTTTAAATCTTATATAATTCTATAACAACAGATTCACCCTTAACAGCCATCATGATCTCCTGGTCTATTCTAAACGTCTAGTTAATCTTGCATCTTTAATGATCCAGAGTATTTGACGTGAGTTGAAATCCCGCGAAGGTGCTCACATTAAAGATCACTGTGTTTTGTCCCGATTTGGTTAGGTCATTGCAGGCTGAATAATCTGATTGCCTGAAAAGATAAATGATTTCGTGCTTCGGCACGTTAAGCCGCTAGTGTCCCAGCAAATAATATGGCGGTAGTCACATAAAACGTCGTCATAGCCATAGTGGCTTGAAAACTGTTATATAGGGTTCTAGTTAAATCTGTCTTACTTTTTTATTATAGTCCTTGAAACGTAAGCACATTCAAATGTTTTTATGAAGTAAAATTCCTGAGTAACTTTTATTCTTACTTACGATAATACAGACATAAGAATCAACATAGATTTAATTTAATTTCTTTCGGCTTTTACCAAAATGTATTTTTAATCACTACTAAAAGGTTTTAAAACAAGGAACCGTACCGTAAAAGCTTGTAATTTACTTAATACCGTTGCTTGCAAACGAAGTGTGTACGCCCGTAAATTGTATTATGTTTTCGTGAGAGCTTCCAAAGCTTTGTCGAATCAAGATTAGCATCCTTATTCCCAGGCTTTATTACATTATAGTCTCGTATGTACACATGTAATATTGTGTGTCATTCTAAGTGCACGTCGTGGTACAATCGTATCTTTTGTCTCTGTCACAGGCCTTCGCCATCAATTCTTTCACTGCCACTCTACATCTTCAGTCTATTCCGACGTTTCGTTTCACATATTTATCAGTATCCACATGTTTAATACCTTGTATTCCTTCTATCGAGATATTCTCATGTGTAACGTAACGTTTTACTTGAAATATGTGTTGTAATTTTATTATTTAGACGACATTCTATTCTGTATTACATTTGCGAAATTATTCGGTTGGAAATGTAGTTTATTGCAGTGATCAAGTTTATTTTAAATTATACAAGTATTTGTATCTTTTATTTTTCGATTTTAAATATCTTTATATCTTCTAATGTTATGATGGTTTTATAGCTGAATTAAATCATTAACGAGAAAAATATGTTACTTATGAAGATTTTTAAAAATAATAATATAATAAAGTAAAACAAAGATATTAATGTTATATAATTAATCAATGTTAATTATGCTTTTGTACTACGCTTTTTAAAACAGAAACATAAAAAAGCAATCAACGGACAGCCATCTTAATAGACATCACAACAAAATTAAGCGTTTCTTAGCATAATTGTTTTCCGTTATAAAGCATGCTTGCGCAACATTCCAAAATTAATTTCCTTTCAGCATTGTGCAAGTTTCAGCCAGATTTGTTTGTCAATGATTGGTATGCATCGTTATCTACCGTTAATCACCAAGTTCACTGATTGGATCGACCGTTATAGATTCGGCCCATCAGTTTTACGATTCGCCTACAAGTTTTTTAATTATCACAAGTTAATGACCCCAATGCCGATTTTGAGTCCCCATACCAATTAGGATTTTAATGTACCTAACTGTATTGACGGCAATAACTACAAGGTATCAAGGAGAATGTGAGATTACTGATTTTACTATAAAAGGTAACAATATCGGCTTTTTGTAAAGCAAGAGCTTTAACATAACGCAGTTTACCTATTTTTCAAAAGTAAAAATTTAAATTTTCAACTATGCTACATATTTTTAATTCTCAATTTTATTTACCGCTTATTTATCACTCAATTTTTTTATTTATTGCTTGATATTCTTAAGTTAATTGTAATGTTTTGTACCTGATATGGACCGACGACTTGTGAAAGGTCAGCGACCTTTAGCTTGGTTGGAGGCTGGATGAGAAAAGCGGAGGACCAGGATATCTGGCGCAAAATGGGGGAGACCTATGTCCATCACTGAACCAGACAATGTGAAGATTTCTGAATACCATGACTTTTCAGATAGTCTGTTAGAAACTTAGGTATTTAAAAATTTAATCAAATCTTATTTCGATTTGCGCGTCAACAATTCCGATGCATATTTTGTCGATTCCGGTATCTAAATAGCGTTGGTTGTTCACGAAGAACCGTTAGTGTCTAGACTGGTGTTTATAAAGATATCGCAGGTGATAGTGCATATTTATTCGTTTATCTGCTCGTATACTTGTCTATGGGAGTGTGTTAGAATCGTTGCGGGAATATGAATGGGCGGTGCCCTTTACTCCGTGCTCGCATAGTCGGATAGTCCTTTAGCATTGTTTTATTAGTAGATCTAAGTTAGACGTTATACTAGATCTTTGCTGACTTAGCTATATTTTAGACTAAAATTTTATACTTTGTATTTGCTTACCAGTTTTATGTGATGTATGTAAAATATCTTGTTTAAATGTTTAGCTCACAAATAATACCAATTCCTTAGATTCTAAATTAATACATAAGGTCATTTATGAATTATTGCAAATGTGTGTTATACTAGGTCTTTTTCGAATAGACATACATTTTAATTACGTAAAATAAACCTATATTTTGAGATTCAACGAAATTACAACTTTGAATAATGAATCATTGGGCTCCTCGCATAAGACACGACAGTGCATTTAAAAGCTGCAGATCAATCAACTGATTCAAAAATATACCAATATCTTTATCAATAACCATTACATTTTATTATCTGGCTGCAAATAAATACACAGAAGTTATCTTAATTGATCTATAATTGAACATCTGAGTAATTGTGGCGAAAAATCCAATTTAATTGACGTCGAATGGTAGCGAATTACGCAACTATGATACAAGTAAGTTAAGTAGGTACTTACTTCTTATAGTGCATAAGTATTGGCGAACGATTTTAAGTGAATTACGTAACTACCATATTGTACTTTTGGTGAAGTTAATGGCAATAGGATTTCTAGGATGTTTCTCATAATAATTTATTTTTTACTTAACCATTGGAACCGGAGTGTTGTGTTTTTTTAATAGGTAACATAATAATATGTTGGTACGTAAAACAAACAAGATTTTTCAACGGATCTCCACGCATATAAACTGTTGTTTATCACAGGTTAAGTATTTTCAATATAAATTATTTTCCTAAACCAATAACGATCTTGCAATACCAATTCTGAATTAATATCTTATTAAACATTGCCAGTCATCTGATGTCAATTTTCTTATTGTTTTCTGTAAAATAAATGTTTCATCAATTTCTTAAGTATTTAAAACTTTAAATGACTGTTTTCAAGACGTGCTCGAGATTGCTTAATAAGAAATTGCATTACGTAATTAAATGAGATGTTTCCTAACAAATCGTCTTAAGACTATCTACCAATTTTAAACAATGTAATTAATATGGCAGCACACCCTGCACTTAACAAAAACGTGAAACTCTTTAATCACTTATGGCACCGTGATTGACAACCCGCGACCAATATACCGTCACAACGATTTTTCTTAACAGTTCTTTTAATTAATGCCCCTTGGATACTGGTCGGACGAGTGCATGCGAGCCAAAATTGGCACAACCTGTTCAGTGGGCACCAAAACAGTATTCTCGTTTAAAGCAAACACGTGTTCTCATACGTCGAATGATTTAGTTTTTGCGGCGACGCGTATTGTTTTATAACTGTTTTCGACGTACGCATAATCGTCCACCGGTTTCATAACTTTTAAAAATGGTTAAAACAGTATTTGACCTTTTATTTGCATACGCTACTTAAATACTTTAAACTTAATATCTCCAGTTTCGAAGACAAGGAACGGCAATGTATATTTTAATAGCCTGTGATAGTCTACTGTTGGGCCTACTCAACGACTTTAAAGCGTGTTGCTATTAACTCTATCGAAGCCCCCTACAGTATATTCATATCTTATTTTCATGTGTATATTGTGCATGGTTGCTTTCGTCTGCCGCTCTAATTGCCTAACATTTAAGTTTTCTTGTATATTATTAGGTCTGTTGGAAGAAATCACTTTTTAGCGATAAGCCTACCTGTACTTGTTGTTCCTTTTTGAACTTTGAAGTTGTCAACCTATGTACGAAATAAATAAACAAAAAGTAAAGTTTTACATTAAAACGATTGGTTTAATGACATATTGCTGGTACCCATTTTCTTCCCAATGTTTTGTCCCTAACCGTGCAAGAATAGTAGTGTTGGTAGCAATTGTATTCTAATCTGCCATCACCACACAGCCATGGTCCAAAATAGGTAATATGGCTAAATCTCCTTAAATGATAATACACAACCTTAAATGTTATCATGCCAATACAACGAAGTCCACGATACTTAATGCATTGTCAGTTTATTACTCTATCTCAGTAGATGCGCCGCATAGATGGCTGCACGGCGATACCCCGCTAAATTCCAATCGTGGCTATTTCGATAACGATAGGAAAGCGATCCCGATTGTCCGGTACCGCTACGACTAGGGTCTATCGTTAAATTATCGCTCACGTTTCGCTACCGCGGTCGGCGCCCGTTAGCTTCTTGAATAACGATGTAAGTTGCGAGGTGACACGACCGCGGTACGTGGGTGTAATTGTTTACAAGAGCCCTTACGATTTTACGACGAATTTCAGTTTTAATATTGCCGATATATAACCTTTTTTATTTTCCTGACAAATTAAATCTAACGATGATATAAATGAATGTTATAGTTATTTAAATAAGTCAAATTATTGCATTTGTTTATTCAAGAGTGATGATGTTAATATTTTGTCTCAATACAGCTACCTGAAAAGTTTGAAAACTTTAGTAGTTGGACATATAAGGCTGCAGCGGTTACAGAGTTACTTACTCTGTAACAAAACTTTATAGTTATTATTATGTAATTGAAGGGATCCCTTGAATCATCTAATTAAGTGTGGAAAGTAGGCGACACGCAATGCTTACCAATCTACTTGCAGCGTTAATTCTTTACAAAAACGCCTTTCTGGTTATAGTGAACGAACTGGTTAAGATTGGCGTGAACAGTGCAAACAGTACGAACAGTTACTGATGCTTTTTTACCCAGTTACGCCTGTATTGATTTGTAACAACAGTTCGCTAATTTGTAACGAGAATTCGTTTTTACGTCACCAATTAGCTTGGGCGCACCGTTATCGTTTACGTGACTTCCGCGCTAAATTACAATTGTTTCATCTGTACCACTTTATTAATGGTGTATTGGTAAAATGGTTTGGAACCTATTAAGTGTCGAATCCTCCTGATGAGTAGAGTTAACTTTATGAGGTGAGTTTTTGATTCAAATACTTCTTGTTTCTAAAATCCCAAATGATATTTCAAATTTTCGAAAAGAGAGCATTAATTAGCATCGTTTAGGATTAAAACCTTCTAAAATACTTTACCTAAAATTATAATTATAAAATTGTTATGTTTGATCCACTTCATTTTTGATGAATAAAAATATTGCACACCGAAATTATAATGCACGTGTAAATATGTATTTTTGCATAGGTAATTTTCCACTCTGTGTTGTCAATTTAAAGTTACAAATCATGTCACAATCGTATGCTTACCTAATTTTGATAACGTTTGTCAAAATGTCTGATTAACCCTGTCTTGTGTCAATCTAGACATATCGATTCAAATCAATTTAACTACAATTCACTGTCCATCAAAGCTCAAATAAAATATTGTTTCTAATTGTATAATGGATGCGAAATCAAAATGAACAGTTTTGTTTTGTTTAAGGATAGGTAAGTTCAGTCACTCGGGGTATTTGACCGATGTTAATTTGATGTGACTAGGAATGCAATTAAGTTAGTGTTTGATTTTACGAAGATTTAAACATTGAGTCCAAAGCTCAAATAGCCGCAATAAAGTTGGGCATCCTGAATAGGATGAAGCGGTACTTCAAACCTGAACAGCTCTTGACTTTATACAAAGCTCAAGTCAGACCCAACATGGAGTACTGCAGTCACCTTTGGGATGGTTCAGCAAAACGTCATCTTGCTACATTGGACTCAATCGATCGCAGAGCCAGAAAACTTATCGGCGATAAGGGACTCGTTAATTCCAAATTGCAAAGCCTATCCCACCGCCGTAAAGTGACATGTTTGTCAGTTTTTTAGGCTCTACTGTGGTGAGTGTTGTGCCGAGCTCCATGCACTGATCCCATCGTCTCCCTTTCACCATAGGTCATCAAGGCGGACTGCAAAATTTCATCAATTTGTGGTTGATGTTCCCCGTATCCGGACTAAGCGTTTTGCATCTACTTTCATTATGCGTACTGCAAATGAATGGAATGAACTACCCGCATCTGTGTTTCCGGCCACATACAACCCCGTGGCATTTAAAAAACGAGTGAATAGGCTTTTTCTGGGCAAGCTCGCTCCATCTTAGAGCACGTCTATGCCATTAGGATAGTCTGTGCTCAAGAGCAAGCCCATCATAATAAAAAAAAAGATTTTTTAAATGGCGTGTGTTATTTATTCATATTATTTGTTTACATTTTTTCAGTAATGTTCAGTTATGCTAAATGTATGGTTGTTTTCCCGGATAAGTAATGATATTACTGGATACTTTGTACCAAGCATTTTCACGGACTGAGAGTCATTTTTCTGTTCGCCACAAATTTTTATCCGGTGCAGTTGTGAAGGCCACACGTGTCCAAAAATGTTTATCCAAAAAATGGCACAAGTTAGCAATTTATTATTTAGTAGTATTTGTTCTTTGGGATTACGGTGTAGTCTGTTATAATTTGATTATTAGTATATTTTTGATAAAAAGTTTAAAAGGTAACCTATTTATGACATTAACCAGAAGAAATATGAACTTCTCAGTTGCCTCTCACCACCAAATAAAATGTTCACTTAATGTCTGGTTAATTCCCCATTAAATAAATATGATTAATTTATAAATAGCAGAGAACGATAGCCCAACCAGATGGACTGATGATCTGGTTAAGGTGGCGGGTAGCAGATGGATGTCAACTGCAAGGGATCCGTCCGCGTGGAAATCATTAGGGGAGGCCTGCGTTCAGCAGTGGACTTTCTAGGTTGTAATGATGATGATGAAAGAACGATAGATTTCCACTTAAACAAAATGTGACAAACAATACGGGACAAAATGCACATAACAAGTCGATCCTCATTCTCTTTGGCGCATCATAATTGCATATTCAATTTGGCATTTGCATTTAGCGGTACTCCGATGTAAATTGTTGTCTACATGCTCTCCCAGTAGGATGATTCACACGGCTTAGACCCGGGCATGACTTTAAATAACTTAAACAAGTGGGTTGCGTCTTCGTTTTAGGTGCCGCAAGCGAATCTAATGCGAAAATAAGAAGCACCAATTATAAATATTTATCGTAAATGCATGAACGCATAAAGAAGGACGGACGTAATGTCACTAATACATAAAATGTGTCTCCGAAATGACAGCTGCTGTCTATGTTATTTTGATAAATATTTAATCGAATTGTTTATTTAACTACGAAGAGTAGCAATTCCTATTAAATTTTTAGTCTATTTGTTTTTTGTACCGTTTTACTATGCGAGCCATGTTCTTTTCAGTCCCGGCTCCGTTGACAAATGCGAGCCTAATGTCTTAAATTTCTATTCAATAACTGACCGATTTTTTACATACTTTTGTTGTCAGTGAGACTCCGTCCATATATTTTTATACGTCCATGAGTATATGTTACTTAGTTCATCATCGACAGCCTATGACGTATCAATGCAATTCACGGATTTACTTTATAGCTGTGGGGAGAACAGCTGAGTACCGGGTTACGAGGAAACCGCACAGTGAAGGAAACATTGTGCGATATTTCTCTGTTTAAAAAAACACCTATCAGAGATTTAAAACTTTTACACTAATGTCGGTTTAATTGTACATTAAGCTGAGTACAAACTAAATTAGAAGAAGGAACTCATCTCTCGTAGCAGAAATAACCATGAAAACATATACGATCGTCTCAGCAATAAATCAAAATCGTGCATATTCCGTATCACCAACCTCGCGCAGTTATATCTAGGTGTAAATGTTAATTCAGCGCTTATCCGCTGAAAGATATCGTGTCTCGTTTTGCATATCAGGCAGGAATATCTAACGTTCGGACCTAATCAAATATCTAATGAATCAATTCGGATTTTAGATTTTGTGTTCGCTGTGGCCTTTCCCCTTATGGTGAAGTTGATAACACGATACCACTTTCGAGTTTTGTGTTACGTGGTATATGCAATGCAGTTGTTTGAATGGTGCAATGAACGGATAATGCTGCTTTGGTCCAAGTACATTGTTAACGCTTAATGAAAGTTGTAAGCCATACATATACCTAGTCATAATAGGAATGCATTATGAGGAAAAGATAGCATATTATCATGGTCGGTTAAAAATATCAGTTGGCCATTATGTGTAAACAGCTTTAGAAGGAAATAACGACTAATTTGATCATAAACGAAGAAGCCCTGTGTTGCAGTGCACTTAAAACATTATGGTATTTTATAAATCTGTGTTTATTCAGACATGGATGGCGATGAAAGAAAAAAATAAATATTTTGATTCAGGATACTGTGTTTACTGCATGTAACATAATGACAGCATAGACTTCATCTCTACAAGAAGAATACTCATTATGATTTTGGAATAAAACAAGCTAACGTATGCGTTAATTACTAATTTAAAAGCTTGTAAATGTTACATTCCAATTTAATGAATAAAACAGGACCTTCTATATTAGGCGAACTGTCCTCAAATGCTCCAATAGGGCGTTAGTAATTGTTAATTTTGTGTTGAAATCGTTCCGCAGCATTTGCATTGTCAACACCAATGAATTTTACTGCTTCTGTCGACTCGATCCTTTTTTGTTTCGAAAGGTGTCCACTTTATAGTATTCGGTCGGAAATAATAAATTCGTTGTAAACCATGTTCAAATATTAGCTTATTTCTAAAGATGTTTAAATATTTTTTCTACGTGACTTACTATTTTAACAGAATGATGCTGTTTTTGAGGATTATTCATTTAGCAATCATAATTGAGCGCAATGACAACACAACTTGTTACTAGTGCAACCCTCTACTTTTTACCGCCATGTTTTTTTAGTAATCCTCAATAATCGATTTGTTTCGTCTTCTCTGGTTTACACTTCAAAGGAGCGGAAACGCTCTCCTTCGTCTGTTTCGAACTTGATTTTTGCATTGTTACAGTGTATATGCTGCTTCCTGGGTTAACTTATACCACCATCGATCTCGTCATCGCTTACCACCAAGCGAGATTTAAGTCAAACGTAAATCCATATTAAATGTTAATGCAGGAGTACCATCTCAACCCAACGGGCACTCGATATATTGTCGTTGAGATCATTTGTAGTGATCTCTCTTCAACCTTTCGCAGTCCACTGCTGGACATAGGTTTCCCCCATTTTGCGTGACATATCCCGGTCCTCCGCTTTTCTCATCCAGCCTCCACCAGCAATCTTTCGCAAGTCATCGGGCCGGAACGCGTCCTACGCTACGCTTGCCAAGACGGGGTCTCCACTCCAGAACTCGCAGTGATCATTCCCAAATTATTAAAACATCGCCAGATCTTCGTTCATCATTCAGCAGAATATACCATGGGCAGGCAAGATTTAGTATCCCAAAAGAAATAGGTAGGTAAAAGTCCTGGTTATTTACATATTAAATCCTACCTCAGACTGTCGTGAAAGTTGAAGCGTGTAAACAGCGCGCGCTAAACGGCCCTAAACGCGCGCCCACATAGCAATGCCGTTCTATAAATTGCACTTCGTTATGGTCTCCGAGGAGACAGGTGGCCCTCCCGACGTTTTCCTGTTGCTGACGCCGATGTAATTGTGCCTTCCACATACCGGTCCAGCGGTTCCTGTTAATTAATACCGTTCGTAGCTTGCCACGAGAGATTTTGCGTTTGTTACAGATTGCCAATGATAAATGCACTGCCTTCGCATTCCCGCTTTAGATTGACAAATTGATAAACATTGCTACCAGTTTGGTGTGTACTAACACAAACAAAACTGTAGCAAGGTAAAGTTTAGATATTGTTTTCGTATCTCTTATAATATAAGGAATTCGTGATTAAGAAAATGTTATGTTAGTGATTTGTTTAATTTAATATGTGTGTACGCTTTACGTGGTGTGGACACTAAAAGTTGTTAATTATGGTACATTTGATACTTTGCATTATAAAAATGCTCGACATTCTATACGAGTCTATTGAACTTGTACCATTTTATAGCATTCATCACTTGTAAATGTTCTTATTATATATTTATAATTACGGTATCAAATATGTTTCCTAAGTGATGAAACTGTATGTTGCGCCGAATAGCTAACAAAGCGCTGGTGACCCTGCAAGATATACAAGACATGGGCGGCGGGAAACGGTCTGATGTCCCCAACCAGTGCACGTTTTACTCGCTGACTTGTATGGCTTAGTAATAATAAGCTCAGACAAGATAATAGAAATAGTATTTGATTCCTTAAACTATTATGTAAGTCACAAATAATAATAAAGATTAAATTTATTACATATATTATTACATAAAGCATAATATTAAATCGCACCTAAGGTTTGGGTCACGCATTACTCAAAGAAACGAACTGACAAATTTTGCTACCAGTATTGTTGGCAAAGACATAGTTCCGCAGCTTACTTGATTCCAGATAATTGTATTCAAGCGAAGCAATTCTATTCTCAGCGCATATAAGGTTATTAAGTGTATAAATCTTCCGTTTTTGTCTCCTTATGTATGAACGTCATAAACAAGTCCGCTAGGAAGTCTCGGAGGCGTAAGAATTAATTCAATGACTACAGCCTAACCGAATAACGTTTTCGACCAATCCCCTTTTTCACTTAACCAATATTTATTGACGTTTCTGAGGCAATCAACATGCTTTATGACGTCGTTTGTCTAGCATTGAGAACTGGAATCGGAGCCCTACAATGGTCTTCTGCGGCTAAATAATATTGATTATTTATTGCAGGTTTATACTTGCATTAGCTATACGACATTGATGTGGATTATTCTCACGGCGTTTGTAGTGTTGTGAAAACATTATGTGAAGTTGCATTGAAAAAAAACCGAAGTTTGGTTTGATTCCGCTTGCATATCTTGAAATAGCTGTAAAACGGAAACCTTATGTGATAGAGTTTATTATAATAAGTTGACAAATAATGACATAGTTCGTTAAGGTATTATAGTTTTTGAAGTACCTATATGCATATTATCTTTTCATGTATTATACACATACTCGTACATACGAGTTCCTATTAATCTTTGTAATTATATGCATAAGCTTTTAATAGCCTGCTATATTTTGATAGCAGGCTATTATATTATTAATTAGATTTATATGATCTAATTCAGATTTTGATCACTGATTGACCGGTTTTTACGTTAACGTCTCATTTACGGCAACATTTTAATTGCATATATTACGTTATCATTTTCAATCAATCTTTATTCGAAACTGATTAGGTAAAATTGGACTGCTGCCAGATATAATTCTAGATTTTTATTTTATTTGCCGTGCGTGTTACTTTTACATATTTATTTGCTCATTATTATCGTATACGCAGATATTGAAAAGTGTACTAATAAATAAAAAAGGGCCATAAGTAACCAGCTTAAAAACTTTTTGTATTTGAAGTTAAAAGCTAGTTTAAGGATAACGTAGGTTTCCTGTATATGAAAATATTTGATGAAAATCTGTACTTTTAGTAGGTACTGACTGACTAGAATAAGTTAAATCAGATCCCTAACTTAAATGATTGGACTGACTTCCAGATCTATTGTGTTTATTTTTTCAACTAACGTGTTCATTTATAAAAAGGCCGTAAGTTATTGAGCAATAAATAAAATCAAATAATGTAACTTTTAAATTAATATGTTATTTTTTACTTATCTTTCGAGATGACCATTAAATTCAATTTCGTCTGAGACCGTTGATGTTGTCTTAATATGGTTTGAATTTTAATAACACTAAACAATTAACTAACCATCATAAATTAATAAATGTTTAAATATTATAAATTTATTTGTCATACAATAATAATACCTGAGCGTCGGTGGCTCAGTGGTGTGGACTGTCGCCTTCCTACCGGGAGGGCTGAGGTTCAAATCCCGACACGTACCAATGTATTTTCGAATTTTCGAAAAATATATGTACGTTATCCGACGCTCTTACAGTGAAGGAAAACATCGTGAGGAAACCTTCATGCACGCCTGCGAAGAGATTCGAAGGTTGTGTGTGAAGTCGTCCAATCCGCACTGGGCCCGCGTGGACGACTAAGGCCTAATCACCCTATATGGGTAGGCTCGTGCCCCTCGGTGGGGACGTTTAATGAGCTGATGATGAATAATACCTTAACCTTCATATAAAACGTATTTTTAATGATAGTTTATTTTTCCAACACAAATTCTTTTACATCTTAAAATTATTACATAAGGCGCTTATCATTGTAAAATTTAAACTCTAGTTAATACTTGTATGTAATTAAGTAATATTTGTTATAGCAGGAGATATATTTTACAATTGTATTTTTTGTATGTTTTACATTTAGTACCCTCAGCACAAACAACTTCATAAATATTCAATGTAAAAATACAAAAACAGCACTTAAATCTTTGTACGTGACTAAGCTTTAAAATATAGTGAACTCACACCATTAGCTGTGAAAATATGTCTTATTGGTTCTAAGAAAGAGCTTTTTTAAAACTTTTCTATTAAATGTTGCCCATATCGTTTTAAACACCATGCATATTTATATTCTCATCTGTATGTATTTAAGCCATGTTTTTAAAGTCTAACCAATGGGTCATCGTAGCCATAATGTTTAAAGGTATACCACGGCTCGCAAACTATTGTTGTGGAGATCCAGTTGACAGTTTGGCGCTTTACCCCATTCATGACCTCCGGTAGCCCCTTACAGTGTCTTTAGCTATCTTACCCAAGTCTAGATAATCATCACATCACATCATCATCAGATCATTATATGTCCCCCACTTTGAATTACTTCGTAAGCGTAAGCAGGTTTCCACACGATGTTTTCCTTCACCGTAAGAGCGTCGGATAAACGTACATATAATTTCGGAAATTCGAAAAGACATTTGTACGTGGCGGGATTTGAACCTGTGCCTTCCTGATCGGAAAGCAACAGTCGACATTAATGAGCCACTGACACTAACGTCCGGTAAACGATTACTACGATAATATAACCGTGCCCAATTCGTCGACCCCTCGACCCAGTTCATATTAGAAATAATAGTACATAAAATTCTGACTACACTTTCTGGAACTTAAAACTATCATGACTGTCCCGTCGTAAAATATTTTTACCGAACGAAATCTACTCTGGACCCAAAGCGGGGAATAAAGATACGACTGATCGTCGTAAGAGGCCTCAACCACCAATATGCTGTATGGCTGTAATAAGTTCTAACGAATAAATAAATATCCACTGACATTCACTCAGCGCCATCTAGGCCCAAGTTAAGCGTGAAATCTGTATTGTGGGTATTAAACAACGGATGAACATACTTATATTTTTTTGTAAATACATACGTATATATAGAAAACCAAGACCATTACAAACATACATGTTCATGCACACAAATGTTTGTACTGCCCAGGGATCGAACACGGAACCCTTGGTGTAGCAGCCGACGTCTCAACCGCAACACTAAGTAGGTCGTCAATAAATAAACTTAAACATGCAAGAATATCCAGTAAAGCAACGCTTTACATCTCTTTTGTCTATTTACTAGTTCCTATATCCATTGTACAAGATCGGTTATTATTAGGTCTTTTCACAATACGCATTGTGTGGTTATTGAAATGGATTACACGCATGTTTAATAAAGAGTCCTTTGTATGCAATTCGACAAGTTTTACGGTCAGCTCAATGGATTCGTGACTATTCATGATTTATATCCAGATTTCTAAATGGATTTATATTACTTTTGGCTAGATTTTTCCGTAATATCTTGTTAAGTAAAGTTATAGGCTCGATACTGAGGTATAAAAGATTATACCGTGAATTCTTGCTATGCATTTTGTATTTCGGAAAAGGTCACTGTAGCTATTGATAATATCTAAAATATTGGTTTTCTTTTAATACTGGTCTGTCGTAGGCAGATAATTAAGTAACCATAAAAAAGCTTACAATTCGTCCCAATAACTTTATAATATAATAAGTTATACGATATAAAAACTATTGACCTCTATATAGTTGTTGAAAATTGGTCTTCGTGAAAAAGTAATATTAAACATGCTATCTCAAAATATTTCTTTGAGTTAACATTAGGTATAAATAGGGTTACGCCTTGTAGGAATTTAAGGGTAACAATTTGACAGTCACCTTTGTGTTATGATTAATAATTTAAACGGTATGTCGATGACCTCGTTCAAAATCACATCTAAGATATCGACGTTTTAGATTAAATTAGTTTTATGGGTAAAATTAGTTTTAATTGAAGCATGTGATTCAACAATGTTGTAACGATTGTTATACTTAATGGAAAATATGAGAAGTACCATAAAACGTGGTTGTCGATAATGATACAAAGTTAGGAGCTGAGGTACGCGCAGCGGGTGGCAGTAAGACTTGTAGGGTTGCCACATAGACATCAGAATATACATTAGACTGGACAAGCCGCCAAGTTCATAGGCAGTCCCAGTGTCGCAATTTCTTTTCGGTTCTTACCTGTGAAAAGTTATTATATTTCTTGGTAAATTTACTGATTCATTGCGATGATGGCATGTTGCAATTGCACAGGATGGCATTTTGGAAAAAAACGGTAATTTCTTCTAATATTCGTGCGTCTTGACTCGTCTCACAGAGCGTAAACTGGTAGCCAGTGTATGCTCGTTGAGCTTACAGTTGTCGCACTTTAAACGCGGCTTGCCCCATCTCCTGTATTGGGAAATCTGTGGGTTGCCACATAAGTTTGTATTGAACAGCTCTCACTTCTTACGCTCACACTTTAAAAAAATGACAACTAATGTGGTGTAGTTATTACACCCTGAGGTCAGTACAAATATTTGTGTATATCAACGGATAAAAATACTACGTATAAACTATATAAAGTATGATTATCTGTTGTTTAGTACCCATAATACAGGCTTCACGCTTAAAATATCACGTTAACTTGGGGCTAGATGGCGCTGTGTGAATGTCAGGGGATATATATTAAATTTTATACATCCCCTGACATTCACAATATATTATAAATTTTATTGCATTTAATTAAACACAATAAGTTGGTGATTTTTTTTTTGTTGAATTAATTTCATATTAAGATTCAATTGCATGCTCATTACAGGTATGTTTTCCTCTATAGTATTTTATTTTGTTTTGAGATTAATAGTGGAAATAACTTTTATTCCATCAACATACAATATATGTAATCACGCAGCCCTTGGTAGTACGCACTGCGCAAGCGCAAGCATCTCGAACAATTATCGTTCTAATACACGGGCCATTTGTCTAAAATCTAATTAGATGTGGATTTACTGTGTATCCGTTTGGAGTGCCATTTGTAACGTAAATAGCGTTAATTGGTTTAAAATATCTTAACTATCTTTGTCACCCGGTAAATATAAAACCGGTTGATATATTGCAAGACTGGTGGTATTTTAAAAGATACGAATTATGACATTTGGAGAAATTGTCCGCCAACTGTAAAAAGCTTTCAATTACATATTATTATGAACATATTGTATACCTACAAACTCTTTACTAGATAAACCATTGCTCAAAGTGACGGATAGCTAATGGAACATCCATTCATAAATAAATAATATCCACAGACATTCACACAGCGCCATCTAGCCCCAAGTTAAGCGTGAAGCCTGTATTGTGGGTATTTAACAACGGATGAACATACTTATTTTTTTTTGTAAATACGTATACATATAAAGCTAGACCATTGCAAACAGACACGTTTATGCACACAAATGTTTGTATTGCCCAGGGATCGAACACGGAACCCTTGGTGTAGCAGCCGACGTCTCAACCGCAACACCAAATGGATCAGATGGTGATGGATGACAGAAAGGGGTCAGTCCGCGTGGAAGTTTTTAGTAGAGTCCAACAAGGAGAGTTGACAAATACATGATTTATTATTATAACAACGGATCAACAGTGGGTATGCAATGTTGAGCTTAAAGATGTTTATATAATAGCGTCGAAATTAGAATAATGGCGTAGGTAACTTATAACCTAATGTATTGTTTTGGTAAAAACTGCATGACATTGATTTTACGAGGCTGGTCATCATATCATATACACATATAACGTCCACTGATGAACGAAGGCATCCCTAATGATTTCCACGCGGACCGATCCCTTTCTGTCAACATCCATCAACTATCCGCCACCTTAACCAGGCCATCAGGCCATCGGGTTGGGGGTCGACCCACGCTTCGTTTTCCGTTACGCAGACGTCACTCGAGAACCTTCCCTCATCGGCCATCGGTTCTACGCACTATGTGCCTTGCCCACTGCCACATCAACTTGCTTATCCTGTGGGCTATGTCGGTCACTCCAGTTCTCCTATGGATACACGAGGCAGGTGCTTCCATAATATACCATGTAAACCTAGTATATCGAGAGGTCAAGGATCATCAATAATAACAATAGCCGAGCATAGCTATGAGAAGGTTGGGCACACATACTGCTATTTTCAAATTATCACATTAAATTTTAAAACTATAGAACATAACATCCAACAGTTACTTTCTAGAAAGATAAATCATTTGAATACCGTTCCATGTTGTGATTTCACTCGAGTATTATTGAATCGAAATTCATTACGGTCCCGCAGTACTGTATTTATAGTATTATAAACATAAAATATTGCATCAACAAACATCCGTTATAAAGAGCATTATGCAAATTTCTGATTTTAATTTTCGCAACTGTCTAGAAAGCAGTTACTAGTACTTTATTCGAAGGCTAATGTTGACAACTTTTATTGTCTATTATTCTCACAGCATCGTCCGCTGTGCAAATGCAATCTTAACCAAATATAAGGGGAATTACGTGGTTATTGCTAGTAAAGCGCGATTTACATAATTTGTCGTTTTTATTGCTACTATAAATTTGAAAATAAAATGATGTAATGACTAGAGTAGATATATTCTCGACAAACTGATAATATCGTTAATTTTTTCTATGCAATCAATTTTATATATTTATCGGTACATTGAAAGGAAGCTTTATTGATTAGTTTTGTTATTTATTTTACTAATTTTATATTTACATGTAATTTCTCCAATGCTTGCCATATATCGCAGTAACGAAGTATCTAGACATTTTGTATTTGGATAACTTAAATTTATGGTACAATCCTTTTCTATAACCATAAATACCGGTCATATTGTTTACCATGTTATTTTTAATTTTTACGACTTCATAAGGCACGCAGGACACAGTATTTTACTTTAAACTAGGTCTTTAATATCAAAATGATATTTCTTATTTTAAAGTATCAAACAGTTTCCAATCATAAGCGTAAAATATGTACTTTCTAAACTATTGGACCCCTGTATCTAAGGTAATACTAAAATGGATACAGCGACGGAAAAGTTACAGATAGTCGGGTTATGAGCACAGTTTACCTTGCCTTCTTCTATATTTTTATAAGATCTTACTAGTATTTTTATCCAGACTTCCATCTCTATGCCTGAGGTCAGGTTGCTAAGTATGCCTAAGGCTAATAAGAATAACTCAGGATATACAACGCAGTTAACATTTTATTAAATATAACTTTCGAGATGAATCTTATATAAAAAACTTCTTTGTTTTTTTTTCTATGGTAAGCTTGCTTGATTGCTAACTTTTTGTCATTAGCTTTATAAATCGTTACCTGAAACTAACTTTGAGGATAAAATTATAGCTTCCAATAAACCAAAGCCATTTGAACCTGCAACAATCACTGACTTCACAGTCGATTTATTTACAATTCGGTCCGCCCGACTCCTTTCTGTTGGCTCGTATATAATTTGTTGACGGGATTTATTTTGATTAAACGTTTTCATTTGTCGATTTTGCGTTTTACAGGTGTCAAAATAACCGATACAGTTGGTAATACTTATTGTAGATAGATTGTATCTACTATATATCTATCTTTTTTTACTAGGTGGTAGACTCGATACTGAGTCGTCTAGGTAGGTACCACCGCAGTGCCAGATATCGTCCCGTGAAACAGGAGTGTTATGCACTTTTGTGTTTCGGGATGAGGGCACTGTAGCTAGTGAAATTACTGGGTATAAGATACCTAACATCTGTTGTCTCGGGTGACGGGCGCAGTGCGGCATTGATGGAGGATGATAACTGTCTATCAGTTGTTGGTCTCCTTTAATGCCGCTCTGTCATGGTCTGGCGTATCACTTACCATCAGGTGAGCGTCCAGACCGTCCTGTACACTTATAACATAAAAAAAATCTAATACAAATAAAATGACTTAAAACGTTAAAAGCACCCAGAACAAACGTGTACGTAGGTCATGTTTGTATTACAATAATTTCATGTACTCCTCCGTAAAAATGCTTTTTATATATTTGTTAATAGTCTTATAGGTTAAAACGGCAATAGTCTCTTGAATGAGGTTTCCTGATATTATCGAGACTATTTTTTTATATTTCATTATATGGGAACAAACATTATGTTACAAAGAATTGAATATTTCCTGGGTAAAACTGTACCATCATAAATTATCACTAGTCCAGAGTGGATACAATTGTTTACATAAAAACATACAACTTGACGGTGGTACAACGTGTATGAAATGGAATAATGTCTCCTGCTGCAAATAAAAGGGCCACTATAAAAACGTTAAATAAAAACCTAATATTTGCGCATCTTTAGAACTGTTCACTTTATATAAAACTAATAGATATAAATATTAATCAAATGTAGCCTTGAACTGGCCCGGTTGAGCGATGACTCTCATTTGAGAGTTGAACAGTTACTTTTAACACCCAAGCTTAGTAAATTGTTAATTCCCCACTGCGAAGGTTTGTCGGTCTCTAAACCGGTTACCGTGTTCGTTGTCTGATGCAAATCCAATCGATAGATTGTGCTTTACTTGTGCCACTCTTTGTCTTATTTGTGGTTTCACGTAGTCCTAATGCGTTTTCACCTCGACTGACAACCGTTTAGCATGTTGAAGCTATGCGCTAGGTTTAAAAGATATTTATATCTCATTAAAACTGCCGTGAGTTGTAAGACAGCCTTTTACATGTTAAGAATAACCAAGTTATATTTAGACGTGACGTTGGCAAGCAGATTAATTTTATATGTAGTACTTTAAGAATTGTATTTATCACAAATGTTTTGATTTCTAAACAAAATAAAAAAAAAAGGAATGCTTACTATTACTTAAAAGGCATGCTCGTATTATAAGCTAATTGCTTGGTAATTGTTAACGTTAGGTGTTGGTGGGCGCAAGAAATACAACTGTGTTATGTCAAACAGCTATGACGATGATCAATCGTCGGATGGGTAACCGTTAAACGCGCTTCACAATATACGTTAAGCTGTTGGTCCCGGATACTATCTTACACCACCAATCACTGGGCCTACGGTCTAAATATAGCCATAAATTGCGGGAACGCCTGCATCTGATATTGATGATATGCATTAAAGCATAGTGCCAAATATCATAAATTTGGTACCCTAATAATATTTTGTATTCTATTGGCATTCATAGTTTATTGATACGTGTACATATAAAACCAATGACCACATAACCCTAGGCTGTGTAGTCCAAGTAAAAAAGATACCCATACTTATCATCGAATATATTTTTTCCTCCCAGATTGATTTTTTCACCGTCTTTTAAAAGGTTTGATGACGTTTATAGTATCGAATGAAATCTTCTAATTCATAAAAAAAGCTTAGTAGTAACAGCCAGCCAGTAAGGTTAGGTGAAAAAATGTCGCCCTTTAATGAAGGGTGAAATTTCTTAACCAATTTTCTAATTATTGACAGCTTTATTATTACCAAGAACTATAGATACGAACTATTTGCAATTAAGTTTCTTGTATTTGTAATTTCGATTTGGCCTAATTAAACATAATGGTATGTTGTGAAACTGCAGTTATTATTGCTTCGCGGTATATGTATAGATTGTCGATGCATCAATGTTAATCACTATCATACATATAGTATGTCGACCTCGTTTTTAATGGCATAGTGTGTTATTTGAAACCCATATAGTAACCAGCCAAGGCTGATTCTTATTGAACTGAATGCGATCTCTACGATAGGTTATGATGGCAAGTATTTAGTAAGATTAGTGGGGCGACTGAAGGTAATATCAATTAGTTCATTGGCAGAGATTTCTCTATTTACATGGACATGGGAAAACCCATAGAAATTATCAAGAAGATGTGTTTTTTTTTTGGGAAAAGTATTACTAACTTATTTTATTAAATCTATCAGTGCCACCACTGTTCCTATGGAATATATTTAACAAACTGTGGCTAAAAAGGATGCTGACACATTCAGCCAACGGATACGTTATACGTTTTATGCCTAATGTTTGCAAAATACCATCATACTTGTTTTAAGTATTAATTGTATGTGGATACTATGTGAGGACCCGATGGTCCGAGAGTGGACAAAAAATATGATTATGGTTTAAATGGGGCTTAAACCTTTTTTGTTTCAGTAACTGTGTTGCGTTAAACTGTACGAAGACATTTATTTTAATTAAAAATAGCAGTAACGTATTATGTATGTATATGATCATTGATTCAATCGTCTTAACAGTCTTTAACGCTCGACAACAGCACAGGCCTTGTCATATTGGAAGACTATCGGGATATCGGACCGTTACATTTCACGTGTTGTATAAATTTTAAATTCACACATTTTTTTGTCTTGGATATTATTATTTTAAACAAAAGTTACATCAGTTATCCAGATTGATACCTGTATTTAAATAATGTTAATCAATATGAATATACCTTAGCTAACACTACCATGGAAGTGGGCGCGTTAAACATCTTAAAAAAAACATTTTATCTCTTAAACTTTTTAGCGCCAATTTCTTATCTGGCTAACCGTTAATTCGAAAGTAGCTATTCCACTCATGGAGTGACCATTTCTTCAACTCCCTACTTTTAACGTTTTTACTTTGTGCTCTCTTATTTTTTTTGGTCGAATCATAATTCAAATTGAAAGGGAACTCGGCAAAGAAATCTCCCTTCACAAAGAGCGACATGACTATACTAGGGAGGATCCGTAAAAGCGCGTGTTAACATCGATCAAGAAAGCGTGAAGTTGAAAGTCAACCGGCCCATGGTTAATTCTAGTGACATCTGTTTATTATACCACTTTCGAAAACGTTTTGAGAAATTTTCGCAATATGTAGCTGCATCTAGAATGTTAAAATCTCTTAAATTAAATTTGTTATTCAGAAGATAATCAACAATAAAGTAGTAACCGTACTTAAATTTCAAAATGTACTATAAACGACCCATATTAGCAAATGATCGGTGCCTATTTTTCGGGATCACTGGTGGATTATTATAGGCGACCGTGTTTGCTTGACTGCTAAACTAATAAAAAAAATATGACCCACCGAAATACAAGCAACATTTTTATTGTAATTGAATGCTCACGAATTTTGGTGTATTTGTGATTCTAAATTTGGTTACAACAATTGCCCTTTGACACTAAGGGACTCAAGGCTGGCCCTTTCACTGTTTCATTAATCGCAGATTGCTGCTCTGGTTCGGGCGCACGCACTCTGACCCGAATGCAAAACCTCGCAATCCAAAACACTTCGGAAAAAAACATGGTTACGCCATGCTGACTCCGAGCAAAATCCGGCAGAATTTCGTCGTTTTCGCTCGCAAATGTGATTTAGAACAAGGCGCGTGACTTTCGCAACCGGTGACATTACCGTTCGTGTCTGGCCAAAACTAAAACGGTTTGACCTCGGCACGAGAAATTGACTACTCGAGCCCAACCCAATACTTTTGTTTGGACTACTTTAGATTTCGTCCAATAGACATCTTGCCAGTAGCGAATCAACAGATTGAATACAATTTTCATATTTTAAGAATGTGAAAATTATGCATATAGAGTAACTGCAGTGGTAAGTATATATTTGAAAAATTGAATTAAATTTAAATAATCTATCATAGATAACAGCGAATGTCAAATGCGAACATGCACAGGAACGCAACCTATTATAGTTGAAAAGATAAAGCTTTAATACAATCATCCATGCCGAATAGTTTTCTCAGTTACAATTCGCTGACAGTGACAAAATAAGCTTCATCATCGCATATGTTGTAGACGCGAGGTTGAGTCTACAATCTATTTACGTGACCGAAAAAGGCCGCAACCAGTCAGTCTCCTACTTACGATTTCATTGGTGAAAGATCTTAATCTCAAGTCATTATCGTCTGTATTCGTACGCAAAAGGCTATCGGATCTAAACCGCTTGTATTTGGGTTGTATACGAAATCGACTGCCGGGGTATCTGCGTCGTCGTTTTTGTGATCATGACGTTTTGTTCCGGACGTAAGACTTACTTTTTACGACTCGTTCATGTTCGACTTCAACAAATGTTTTTCTTTGAGTACATGCGTTCCGTCGACTGCTATATTAAGGGTTCCGTGTTCGATCCCCGGGCAGTATAAACATTTGTGCATGAACATGTGTGTTTGTGTTGATCTGGGTGGTTCTATGAATAAAATTTATTTATTTTCAAAAAAGTAGGCATATAAGTATGTTTATCCGTTGTTTAGTATCCATATTACAGGCTAATGCTTAGTTTGATAGCGCTATGTATATCATGTCAATGTACATGGCAGATGCTCTGGTAAGGACTAATAACTGCGGAATGTATTTTTTTGCGCCTTTCACCTTAGACCACAGATGTTAAGTGGCTAGTACCTACCCTGTAATTTTACTAGCCCGAACCTTAAGCCCTTACCGAAAAATTAATTAGTCCTATTTCACGAAAACATATCGGGCACTTCGGATTAGATAGGGTGTTGTATTAATAAGTATAAACAATTATTTACTTAGGTAATCGTGGCATTTACAAATATCCTGGCGTATTCGAAATCTCTGTCCATGGTTTATGATTTTCGATCTCGAAACACAATCACGCCGCTAACTGTCCTCAATTCATTAAACTGCTAGATACCTACCCTAATCACGAAACAATCAGAGACCCTTTCGATCGGTGTAATAAGTAAAACTTCGTGAGTCGCGATTCTTTGTTTCCATTTGTGCACGTTACAGGGGCATGTAATGCAAGAATCACTGTAAAAAATTACATTTACGTTATGTCTAGCATATTGTAGTTATTCTATCGATAAAGTACAAGAAGCATGTATCATATGATTTAACTTTTTAGAGAGAGATAGTGTACCTTTAGCTCACTTCATTCTGTCGCTATAACAGTTTTAGGTATGTTCCGGGCTGAAAAGAACAACATGGTTAGAAACTGTACTCATGGTATCCGTGTGTTTATAGCTGTATTTGGATTGAGTTTTTTTATTTAGTCAAGGAATATTACATAGAGATAGATAAATTCAATGTAAAAATACAAAATAAATACAAAAATATATACGTGAAATCTCTTCTTTGTTTCATACATTTGGTGTTAATTATTAATTTATTTTTTTATTGGAAATTTAAGATACGATACATCTACATAGATTTTGAAGAAGATTTAATATCTGCCGTTTCCTCTTCTTTACAAAGTTATTAGATTTAAACTGTACACGAGAAGTAAATAAAAAGAAAATATTGCCATTGGGCAAGATGTCATGAAAGATGTTTGGTCATCAAAGGAATACCGACTCAGAAGTTGAACAGAACTGCAAAAAATTATACGTGCCATGTACCGATGAACATAATCAATGAGTAGCCATTAAATACTAAGTGTAATGAATGAATTATACTAGTCTCAGCTGCGTGGAGAAATTTAATGCCTCTAGCATTACAAGTAATAGTTATTTCTCATTCTTTGATGTACTATGTTGTTAGAGTATGACAGGCATTTCCTATAAAGCTATTAATACCAAACCTTCTATTAAATAATGACATATATTGTACTAATGTTGTTATAGTTTTGTATATCAAGAGTAGACTGAGATAGGGTTTGAATATTAATCTTAAAGTCTTACAAGATTATTATGTTTTAATTTTGCGTCGATGAAGGATGAATGAATTTAAAAATTAATTATTAGTTACGATAACCTAAAGTTTACCATGGTAAGCTCATGCGGTCATTGTGCCGCATTTACAATTATCATCGGTGCTCAAAAATATTACAAATTGGACAATAATCTACATTGCTAGTAAAGCGGTCCTTATCTCTTGGGACTCAAAATAAATTAGCTTAAAATCCTGCCTAGCAAAGAACAAGTTTCCGGGCACTCACCTACACACACTGTACCAAGTAGAGATCAGAAACCACTTGAGAACGTGAGTCATGAGGTATCTCCGACTGGTTTCAAGCGGATAAAGCCACACTCATGATGTTGAATCCAGCAATGGAAACATGCAGCGACGTGCTTCAAAACAACCGGCGAGCAGTGACGCCCCCTCGTGACGTTGCTGGTCCGATAACGGATCCCACGAGACCTTGACTGGTGGATGTTTGAACTTTAACAGACCTGTGAATCATGCCGGTTTAAGTGGAAAGTATCGACTTAGTAACGGCTGCGGCTGTTGGTCGATTCGTCTTCAGTAATAGTCCATTTGTGATCGGTGATGCTGTAATATCTCTAATTAACTGTTTTTGTTTTCTGTACGTGCTTAGTTGTTGTCAAGTAGGGCTGCAGATTTGTATTCAATTACAAATGTACTTTTATTACCAACAGCTTTTATTTACTTCTTTATGTTTTGTGTTGATGTTTTGATAATTTTGACCTGTTATGATACTATTTCAACCGCTTGGGCAGATGACCAAAGGGAAACTACTGGAGCTCTCTATTTCAGCTATCGCAATCCACTGCTGGAACTAGTTACCACCATTCTGCGCCAGATATCCAAGCCCACCGCTTTTCGTATCCAACCTTCACCAGCTAGCTTCCGCAAGTCATTGGTCCTGGCCGGCGGTCGCCCAACGCTACGAGTACGTGCTGGCTATCTGTCACAATATAAACGCTGGACTAAATGAGACGAATGTTTTCTGACTTTATGGATTTGCAATCGTAACCTATAAAATGTTTTTTAACTTATCATGTTCGTTCATATGAAACTTACCGTCGAAACGATATTGCCTGTAACATGAGTACAAGATTACTGTGAAACCTTAGCCAATTTTGTCATATTGCCAAATGAAGTTTGCTGTTTGAAATTGGTGCTAGTTCACTAACTTTAGTAATATCAGATATTATAACAGTCTAATATATCAGTATCAGACTTCACGACTTGTTCGATTTTTTATGAAAGCGCAAGATATTTTTTTAAATTAAATGTTATAAAATAGTTATGCAATAGACGACTGTCGTTGTTTATAGTTATGAAACTAAGGATCCAGTGATATTATCTTCCGTGTGAAACCGACGTGCAGATATTGTTTATTTGCAAAACATTTCTATAAAGGGTCTTACCGCAAATGAAGCTGTAATCCAACGTTAAATTGTATGCGGATGCGAATTGCAAGGCGCTGTCTATTACTTTGAAATGCCATCGGCTGAGAGTTGAGGCAACGTGGGAGAATCACATTTTACCTGCAATCACGTTTATTGTCGTTATGTAAGTTCGGTTCCTTCGTCACTTTATTTTGGTAAGCTGTTATAAATCATATCTTTAAATTGTAATCGGTTGTATTATATAATATAACACACTACTGCATGACAATATTGATAATACATTAATTTATTTTTCAATATTAAAATAGTGAAAATATTGTCTTTCTTAATTAATCAAAATTTAAACGGTTGCAACTCGTGTTGTATGATGTCGCTTTTATGTTCCCATATTTCGAAAGCTTGGTTGTCGTTTCACTGGTTCCATATTGTAGACGAAATCAAAAGATATAGCTGTTACTCTTATCAAGTTGCCACTACTTCATTCTGTTTTGATTTCTGTGAATTTATCCAGTTTTTTAAAATATTATAATGAAATCCGGTCTGAAGGTTGACGCAGTTAAATTATTGAACACTGTAACTAGACAACTTTATCTTACAATTTTCTAACTATACTGTGGTCTCTTCCAGGATAACAGTTGTATAGATAGGCAGTTGTAAGTTATCTTAAAAAATAAATTTTAGAGATACTTATATTATTGAGGCATGATTTTTATTCAATGACAGATTCATAATAATGTAATCGGATACTATGCGTGTACTTATTTCACAGTTCGTCGATTGCAAGGATTCTTCTATAATGATACTGCGATATCAATCATGGAATGAAATGACATGTCATGACTTGCATTCATTAAACAGTCTCGGTCTAAAAAAGGGTGCAAAGTGAATGGGCAAGCGAGGTGTGCAAAAAGTGAACGGACATTGGGTCAACTTTTTAACGCACGTTAAGCGGAGTTTAATTTTTTTTTTCAACATTTCGAATCGGTTCATGTGTCATAACATAAAAGATTTATAAGACGTTGAATTTAACATTAAGTGCATTGATTTCAAGAAAATTTATAAAATATTTTACTGTTTATTTTCGGCTAAGGTAGTCAAAGAATTCTATATTAACATAATGATATAGGAGTCTTTAAAGAAAGGTATCATATTGATGAATGCATTTATTTAAAATATACAAAACATATTTCTGAAAAATATAAAAAAGATGAGCTGTTCATCAAATCCATTTTGAAGTGCTAACTAAAGTCACATATCAGAATAAGATAGTTTTTACTCAAAAATAGCAGACTGCTCTACAAACTTCCACCCGCTATTGAAGTGAAGTGGGGGTTAAAAGAGATATAAAATTGTTTGTCATTTAAAAAATCAAATACTGAGTTTATTTCGAATAATATGTTTATTTCCCAAAATTCAATTTTTTCGGTTATTGTACACTCTTATATAGCGTTATTTTATGCATTCATAACTGTGCTGTTTATAATTTTCATTTTGGTACCTAGTAACAAGTCAACATCATAGTCATCATACCCTTGGGAAAGGCGCCGAAGCCGGAACACATAAAAATAACCCCAGCGTCATTTCTGTTCCATAAGGATTTTTATGATTGACAGAAGACACGCAACAGTTTATCGGTGACTTTAATAGAATCGTGTTCAAGTAGTAATCGTTATGTTGATGTCTTGCTTCTATTATTTCCTTCGAGTTATTGCATAGTATTGAATCTTTATTGGCATTGAAGACTTTTTTTAGTAAATTATACCGGTAAACTTTAGTATTACTCTAGAATCTGCTATTTTATAAGTGACCATTTTTAATAAAATGTGATACCCTAGTTCTGTGACACATTACATTGTTTTTCAACTTAGAAACTGTACTGTTATCCTTGTATAGTGTTAAACAAAAGAATGCATTTGATTAATCATGCTGTGACTGCTGAAGTATAAGGTTGATTGTTCCTAATAATGAAATTATTCTCGTATCTAATAATTTTCGTAAAATAGGCTTTTAGAACGTTAGCATGTATAGTGCCTTCATTTTCTTATCAAGTACCGTGATTTACGGCCACAAGGGGATTTCAAACAATTGCACGAACATTCAAAGTATTTATATGTAAGTGCTTTGCTTATGCAATCCCTGCTTCCTAATTATCTTTAAAGTAGGTATATTACACAACGTCACGAAATACTATAACAAAGCAACCGATTGAACACAAGTGTTTCTTGCAAAATACATTTCAACGTTTTACACTACAACCAAGAACGTGCGAAGAAAACAAAATTTGTAATGATGCATTAGCTTTTGGCACGTAAACAACTATTCGTCATTTGTAAGATTCATCCTCAAGATTTTGTTAAGCTTGTATACGTGAATTGCACTTAGATCATCAAATCATATAGCTTTTGCTACAGAATATGTACAAGCAAATAATTCTGAGGAATACGTAACGGGCTTTATGGGGCTGACAATTGGAATACGATGTCGACTGCGTCAAAGTAACAAAGTATGGGGTGTTATAAAGAAAAACAACTTGGATGAACATGTATCACAAAGTGAGCAATCCAGTAATTTGTCCGGCAAAATGTTGCCAGTAATTAAAATATTTAATGACTATGAAACTAAGATATGCTAATTTAAATAATTTCCCTACAATTTTATGCCAACTTTAAACAATATCTTAAATTTTAAAGAGCACTAAACATAAGCGAGCATAAAATAATTTCAGTACTTGTCATGTAACTTTTAAATTATTATATTCGTAAAATTCGTGTTCGGGTACTAAATCAGTATATCACCGTCGTTGGTCGTGTAACAAATGTTATCATTATCAGTGTTTCGAAATTCATAAATGTCAATTCGAATATTGTTTCCGAGCCGATTATTCATCGTGACCTAAGGTTATATCGATTAATCCGTACCACCGTTAGTAGCGAACAATGTCCCATGACTTGAACGATTTCACTTTAGATTTGAAATGCATTATTAATACAGAGTACCTATGTAGTTTATTTATTCAACCTGTTCGTGTTTGTTTGACCGATTTGGGGCGAGTTACTCCCATCGCCCACTCGATGGCGAAACTTATTATATGCGCAAGCACCGATTTGATCTTTGTTACTACGGTAATAGGACTTGTTACATATTGTATTAATCACGGCAAGTGGTTTATTATGTTTTTTGTTCTTCATTGCATCCATACATGACTCGATTTATTGCCGATACATAATTCGATTTCGAAAGATTAATAGGCTTTTAGAAATTGAAGCGTTGGATTGTATTAATTTAAGATTAATACAATATTGTAAAAAAATAATTTAATTGTGCCAGTATTTACTACATTACAAGGTGTTCCTAATATTGCATTATTGAGATTTTTTAGACCAGAATCCGCTGCCCTGGTCTAATGCGTATTGGCTAGTCTCTTCGATACGTGGTGAGGTTTTGCTAAACTCCCAATAGCTCAAAGCGGGAGGCTCTTTACATCCTTATGTAAAAAATATACATTTCAGCCGAAAATGTTGCATTAGTATCATTAAACAGACATCTAAATTACACGAGTCCATAAAAGCCGATTTACACAAAACATTTATCCTAAAATTTCTTTAGTCCCATTTCAAAAGTTATTTTGCAAAAAAAGCTCATCGAAATGTCCATTTGAAAACCGGCCCCTGGTCACTTTCTATTCCAAATTGAATTTTGTCATTTGTATAATTAAAGTGAGCAACTAGAGAAGAAATTGGGAATTGTTCGATCCACTTCCAAAAGCGAGCCGTGAGTCATGTGTCTCGTTAAGACCGGTTCACACACCCACGAAGCGCCTACGCACACCAGTCGCCGGTCATTTGACATCACTTATGCAAGGGGTGCTATTTTAATAAATTCAATTGGTTAAGGTGTAAAATAAAAAAAATAATTATTTCGTAACAATGACAAATAGAATATACCATTCCACACATTTTTACACTGCAATTAATTTACTAGTACTTAATTATGGAACAATTTTATACAAGTTACCACTTATCAACTAAAATAGATTTAATGTACAATCCACTATCCTTTGTGTGAAGGTACGTATAACTAGACAACAGATTCCTCACTCAAACTTTGTTATACTAGTACCTAATCAAATAATTATTAAACAGCAATTTACATATTGTTTTGCTGATTATCCATACCAGCGTATTAAAAGCAGGTAATTAAAATTGAATATTCAAGTTTCAACATCTTTTACATACAAAGATTAAGTATTTGTTATTAATATATATAAAAGCAACATATTGATTACATCCAATCAATATCACTATGTGTGAATACACATGCACATGACACTAAGCCTTATAAAGATAAGCTGTAAATTCAAATTCAATGCACCCACTAATTATCTCAACGGTGATTGCGGCGCAATTTGGCTCCGTATACGGCTTGATCAATTGCCCGTGTTTCAGTTGCATCTGTTTTGTTTGTTTTGCGATCCGTAACAAACAATACTGGTTGAGCAAATATTTAATTGGCAATGCTAATTGTCGAGTACATTCTATTGTGTGGCGATTCTTTCTAACAATCGGCATTGTAGTCGGACAATGTTGGGAGTTGACCTCAAGGATCGGCTGAGCAATGGCTTCTAGGCGTGGAGGAAGCGATCGGATCTTGCGTGCGTCGACACCGGGCCACAAAAAGCGCATGCTGTTTTTTATGTAAAAGCTAGGTACGTGACGGAACAAATGACTACTGATAAAGACTTCGCGACTTTTTGTGCATTCATTTGTTTTTCAATACTCGTCTCGTGTACCTTGTTCACAGCTCTTTTACCGTTACCGTATACCGGTTTCTACTCTGAAATCAGCTTTTGCATTCGTTATTTAATAAGTCAACTTATTCTTCCATATTGGGAGACATTTCAAGTACACGCAAGTGCTTAAATTTAATTACGCTGATGTTCATTTGCAAATTGCTGGCGAACTGCTAAAATGGAGGAAAACAAATAAAATGCAAAAAATATTTACATTCGACTAAATTTGTTATGTCCGGAAATGTGTCCCCCCATATAGGCATGTATGTATATCAAATTACATTACCTAATTTGTAAAGAACTCCTTCGATATAAATATCAAAGACCCGTCGCAATATTTTTCACGTTCTTAACATAGATTAATTTTGTTTTATTTTGAACTTTGATAAAATTAACCGAAGATATATTTTTTGTTTCAGATGACCGACTGGAATGAATGCTTTGAGTAATGCTAACACATCGGAATCGTAATTGCTGGGTAAGTACTTTGTTTAAATAAAACTTAAAAAGGTGTGTATACAACAGAACCTTTGCTTCTTAATTTAAGGCACTAAGGTAAAATATTCAAGGCGTATATACTTATGGCTAGCGAGGAGTTATCTAATTTAAATCCATATTATTAAATACTTTTATGTGATACTATTTCAAAACCGAGTTGTGCCAACCTGTCAATGGCTTTAGCTGCAGTTCGTAATTTCTTAAGATGCGTTATTTCGATAATTGAGTTGTAACTCAAATATGTATCTTGTACCGTTGAACTATGTTTTGAAAATATTTCTTTTACTATTTATCGTTGTCTTTATGTGTCATTGTTTTGTTAGTTCATTATTAGAATAATGTGAGTGCTGACATAGTGCTTATTTTGGTTTTGAACATTATATTATTATTTAGATTAGATATACATGCCAGGTATATATTTATTGTTTATTCTGAAATTATTTTAATTTTAAACATAATTTAAATAATAAATATCCACTGTCCTTCACACAGCGAAATCTAAGTTTCAAACTAAGCATGTAGCCTTAAATATGGGTACTAAACAACGGATAAACATAGTTTTATACATATTATACATAGAAAACACCCTAAACACAACAAGACATGTTTATACACACAAATAATTGTACTTCGAACCTGGAACCCTTGGTGTAAGCCGAAATCTCCGCATGGGTCGTCAATGGCAGTGGGAGGCTGGTGTTGAAGTGGAGTTTTAAGTATACAAAACTGAGAATTGAGCCTTACCCAGTACTTGCCCGGTAATGTTGTTAATGATAATAGCGCCCCAAAAGGAGAAGTCCATCAGAAAAAAAAACTTTGATGACCAAGTCAAGCTGAATACAAAAGGTGGCATTTTGTATGTTTTTTATTTTAAACGTACGTACGTTCAATATAAGTGAAATGAAAAAGGAGTCTGCCAGTACTTACCGTAATACAGGGCTCAGTCGACACATCGTTTTGCGATTCGACACGCGCAGTTAGCAGACATTAATAGCTGTTGCAGAGTTGATTTATGTTAATGTTAAGAAAAAACGTACCAGTTTAACTGGTTAATTAGGACACTGGCACATAGAGTCACGCAAATGGCAATGGTAACTAAATAAATATAGTTTATAGCCGCGATTATTTCAAAAAAGATAAACTGCTCGGGAAGTTCTTAAACGATATTTTTTCCATTGAATTTATCGACTTTATCCATTCGACTTTATATATTTAGGATGAAGTCGTTATAGAAAATAACATACTATTGCGAGGCATATGCCTTCCATACTACAAAACTATAGGGAGATTGGGTAATGACTTGCCCCTAAAGTATTAAGTAAAAATGATATTCTCGCTTTGACCTATCTACTACCATCCAGGTCACGGTTGGATGAAGTTGTCTCTTGCCTATTCTGCGAAACAAAATCGCAGGTCATAACGAACAGGATCGCTACCGATTTCGTACGTCATATTATAAAACATATCACTTACGTGTTTATTTTACTCGACGTTTCAAATTCGGCTGTTATCTTGTCACTTATCACTTACAGCATATTAAGTGACAGCACTCAATTGAGCGCTCTCCGAACTGTGAATCTTTTACGAAACTCAACTTTATGTTCGTTTGTAATTCGTTTTGATGCAACTAGTTTTGGGTGTAGTGGGTGTCAACCCGAGTGAGATTACACTTAAGATATACCTAATAGACCTTTAGAAGTGGAAAGTAATTGATGGGCAACAAAGTTTATATGAAAATGCCCACTTAATTTACTGATACTGTTGTTATCTAAGGCCACTAATGTGTAGTAGGAGGGAATCATAAATTATGAACTAGTTAGTACAATGGACTTATGTTATTAGTTTATCAATATTGAAAGCATTAAAATTAAAAACGTTAAAAATCATCGTTAGTAGAGGTAAACGTAAACCATCATGTATGATGAATACTAGAATGTGGTGATCACATGCTGGTCACTAGCTTAAGATATTACTTAAGTCACATGCCAAGATTCTGGTACTAGTAGTATTAGGAGACAGACTATTTACCGTTTAATGAGACACAGACGCACATATATTTTATACCAATGCAGATGATCTCATACAAATATGTGTTTAATGTGAGCATGATTTGAATAAATGGATTTTGACTTTGACAAAGTATTCAAAGGTACATGAAAATCAAAATCATTTATATACATTTTGTCCGTGATATGTGAATGCAAACACTGATTACAATTATCTTATCACAGATTTATCCTCAAACTCTGTTATTGTTTGCGTATTCCTTTTCTTTATTTAGGGCTTATTAAAATAATGAATTTCTTACCTTTGCGAAAACTTCATTATTCAATAGTATATTCAAACACCTCGCAATACGTATCAATTGTCCGAACGCAAAACTTGAGTCCGGTCCGAGATTAATCTTTGGCTATAAAATATCTGTTTTATTAGCAACATGCGCGTAATTTAAGCTGCTCACTTAATGTCTTTAAGAATGGGGTTAAGGCTTTTTCATGTGTTTTTAAGATGCTTTAAATTTGCTACGATTTCTATATTTTGTATAGCAAGATTTGAAAATTTTACCACATTAATATGGAATCGGTACTAGTCGATTAGGTAAGATCGTTTTAGTTAAGATTTATCTTAAAGATTTAAGTAACCACTGAAAGGAACATTAACACACATTGTAACCAAGTTTATGAAGTAAAATAAAATAAGTGACTAGCTTTTTTATTATTTAAAAACAAGGTCTTAAACCAAAACATATTATTTAATATACAGAGATATTTTTGAGTGAAAGCTTATAAAAAATATCTCGTGAACTAAAATTTTACAAATAAATATTATGAAAGCTTTCAGGTGTTAGAACGAACATGGCAGTTTATGTAAAATGTGTTTGTCTGTATAATTAATAATTTTATACAACTGAAGAAATATCTACTAAACACTTAATACTAACCCAAGGAACTCTCAGATACATGCTTTATTTCTACTGCACGTACCAAAGTGTCAATTACTTTATTTCCTCAATAGTTTCTTTGTATTGAGCAAAAAATGAAACTTATTATCGTTAGAGAAAATGATAAGAAATATGTCAATTATATCAGCACTGTGAAGAAATGCTATAAATATTAAGTGGTTTCCCATCGCTACTGCTTCTAGTGGTTTGATATATCATATTTTTACACTTTACTATGTCAGAGTAGAATAACTTTTGTCTAGAACAGTAGATACCAACTGTATCGATGATTTTTTTCTTACATTAGTGAACAGATTAGAGCATTATGGTTACTCATTATGTCATAACAGAAACCGGTTATTTACGCATAATATAATTTGACTTGTGTTGATACCTTAGTGTTCTATATTATTTATCACAAACCTATTTTTTTAATTAAGTACACTGAATGTAAATTTCGAAAACCAAAATCGTTATATCTAAAACTCGCCTAAAAATAGTATAGTATAATAAAATACAGGATACAGATATTTTGGGAGCAAGCAAAAAAATAATAAAAAGAAAATTCTCATGGACGTTGTTAAAAAACAAAATTTTGAAAATATGGATGTTGCCAGCATGGAAGCTAAAAAAAAGCATCGACGCTGGCCAATGCTTTTCTTCCACATCTAGTTGTATTTGCGAAGGTTGTAGTTGTCTATAGTTGTAAAATGTTAAGGACCGGTCCACATGAAAGTTATTATGGGAGGCCGTTCATTAGTAGTGGACGTATAAGGCTGCAATAAATCATAATACGAGTATAATAAGCATATAACAACATAACTTGATATCCCGTGCTATATTGTTTGCATTTTACTTTTGCCAGAAAGACTTCTATTATTCAGTCTGGAGTTTCATCAATTCGAATTAATTTGCGGTCTAAATTCGATTTGTTTATAATAATAATCGTGTTAATATTACCGACGCCCACCATCATCGATTGGTGAAATGAGATATGGTTTTGTAATTAGCATAAATGACCAAACGACATGCTTTAAATTTCTGTGGTATTAAATTATACTTCTGAGACACTTTAAATTGAAATAAATGCTAACGTGCGCTTTTCTTGCGATTAAATTACAAGGTATATTATAAATGTATGAGGTGATTTTTGCCTTATGTTTCGCCTGTATAAAAAAGAGATTAAGATCGAGAACAATAAACTCACGAATAATCGATAGTGCCGATTCGCATGTTGTTAGCAAAGAAGTCCACGAAAGTGTAGTAGATTAAGGGAATGTCAAATATACAATTTAAAAAAAAGTGTTCGTTCATAAACTGCTCATCAGATTCTTTCAAATACAATTACCATTTGTCTGTATAAAAAAAAATTATCACAAACATTTTAAATTAGAAAAATGTTACGGTTATGTGCAACGGAAATACACGCACCTGCCTGTAGGTGGGCTGGCTCCGCCGTCGCAACGGGTGGTGGGCCTCGGATCAGGATTCAAATATGTTTAGTTTACATTTACATATTAGTATAGTGCAGGGTTCGTCCCTAGGGCCTGATTTATTGCTAGTGTTACGCATGATTCGCGAATGTCGTTTGAATAAACATACACATGCACGCTTTATGATCTGTGTTTATAAACTCGATCTGCATGACCGGTATGAACTGATACAGATCAACGGTGTATGTTATCATCTAAACTTACTAATACAATTTTGCATTTAAAGGATATATTAGGTCATCTCTGCGAAAAACGTTCTACAAAAACTGGTTTTCTATTATTTAGGCTGTAAATTCAAACTAGAGAAAAAAAGCTTATCCTTTTAATCGCCAAAATTCCAGATACAATAGAAAATCAATTGTTTCTGTTGGATATATCTGTCAGCGGCGTTAACGGGTTAATGGCAGTCCACAGTTCCTTATATTTAGGCCATTGGCAGCAGGTACTACTTATGAAAATACTGAAGCTTTAAAACTGACTTCATTGGAAAACGTGTCTTTATTATTAAGGCATGCACAGTAATGAATGCCGAAAATTGATTCAGAGCACACGCCGTCAACTTGACAAATTTTAATTACCAACAAGATATTCCTGGGTAAATCAGTGTTCCCATTATTGTATCGCAAAATGATTTAAATGATAAAGCAAATGCGACATTCATTGGCTGTCACTTACCCCGCTTGGTTATTTTACCGTCTATTATGCAAATAGAATTAAATAGACGAATGTAATGTTTGATCGGGTTTTATTGCGACGGTGATCATAAACCCAGCAGGCTGCGGCCTTTGCGTTTCGTCACAGTCCGGGCCGCATTCCAGTGTCGTATGCGTATACCAAATACAGCGTCAACTTGTCTAACTCCACTATTATTGTGATCAGGGTTGACAGCTATGATATTTTAAAGACTACATATGTAATAATTATATTTCATATTTATTTTTGTTTCAATAAGGATTACACTTAGTTGAGTAATAATTTAACTAGATGTAGGTACAACCACGAAGAGATATCAACCAAAAAATGTCCGTATTATATATGTATTGTATAACTAAGGGATTACAGTGTACTTATTAATAACAACATTTCTCTCTTCCCATAACCATTGGTATAAAAGCGTATTTTATTTTAATAATATTAAACGCGTAGACCAACCAAATACATTCAATAAAGCAAACTATTTAACCTTTTAATCCCGCAGTTATAAAAATTTAACAGACACAATGGATTTTCTATTTTGTCTTGAAATCCTGCAATAGGTTCAAAGTGTTTAGCGAGATGTCTCTGTCAAAGAAGTCGCTTGTTGATTCAAATGCAGAATTCATTTGGCTTATGTATTTTATTTATTTAAGTTTGTTTACAGCAGAAATAAGATATATTCCAAATGAAATGACACACGAACAAGAACTTTTTTAACCAAGTATATTATTTGAAGGCAACCATAAAAATTAAAAAAGTTTTATGTGAGTACGTGAGCGAATACTAAAACGGTACGTGTTTAAATGACATACGATTTTAACTTGTATTTTAGCTTGAGTTCAGCAACCCTGATTATGGCAGAGATTTATGTTCGGCATACAACTAAGTACAACGACTACTTTGACTAACCTGGAAGAATGCTTATTTTAGGTTTCGAGGAATGCCGTTTAAGATATAATTACCAGATTCGTGACTTACCGTTCTTTTTTGTAGTGATTCGTGGTTTGTGATGTTCCATTATGTGCTTATTGTGCGTAAACTGAAGGTTTTTAAGTTGAAAATGGGTTTTTGAGAAAAACAATAATTATTTTGCGTAAAAGCTGCATTTTGTACAGGATTGCCAGTGGGTTATTTTTAGTCCTGGGTTGGAATTACAAATTTTGCCAATAGTGGAAATAAATATTTTACTTTACCGGGTTATTCAAAAAGGCCTAAAAACTAAATGAGCTAAGTACTTAAAATGGACACTGAAAACTTTCCTCGATTGTGAAATAGTAGTATTCGAACAAATTAATTAATACCATTGTTTTATAACTCTATTAGGTACTTGAACATGATGTTAAAAAAAATGAATGTATAAAACCATTATGCCATACAATATTTACTGCTCAATGTATGCTAGTGGAATCCTAACCAGTTGAACCAGTGTGTGAGAGCTACTTGGAGTTTAGTTAAGCCACAGTACGGAATCGATGTCAGTACGCAGGCTACCACTTTCTCAAACAACCTTTAACTTTCTGGGTGTTTTCATCATTGCGCAAAATGCGTTGGCTTCTTGTGTCTTATATAAACAGCCGGTTCTGCAAATTAATTAAATGATTTATTTTTTTTATACAACGGAAAATAATTGTTGCCCCAGTATAAAACTTTAAAGACCTGAACAATCTCACGTGTACGTTTTGCGTAGTACAAAATATGGAATAAGGCTCTGACGATCCATGAATATGCACTTATCCAATACGGTAGGTTGTAGTGTAAAATACATTAAAGTAGAAGACGGAAGGCCTTGGTCTTGTCAGTAATAGTTATTTAAAGTTGATCGGATTACGGTTTTAACTGACCAGATGAATGCTCCTACAGAAATAGCCATACTTCCTATGATTGTATAAAGATACTTCTTCGAATGTCATTGTCAATCGTTATCTTCTTCTGTACACTTACTGAGTACTAAGTTCCTCATACTAACCGCTAAATAATTATACTGGAAAAAAATCGGTTAGGCTAAATTTAAGTTACGTTACGGATATTATGTCATAAGTCGTTTTCATGAGCTTATATTTTCAACTTACAACAATAAGAAAATTTTATCTTCGAAAAGTTAAACTGCAATATGAATATATTTTCATATTACCTACCCTGAGTCACTAGAAGTCATACATGGGGTGCATGAAAGTCGTCTCGCTAGGCGTAATTTTCTATCTTTTGTAATAATGTTACTCCACAAGTAGATTTCTGATGACTCGTTCGAGCTCGTTCTTACTTATTCCTGCAACATTACCCTGAAGGAAATTTTAGAATAATACTACCTATTTAGGTTTATTTTAGTTCTATTTGAAGTTGTCTACTGTTTACAACACAACAACATAAAAACTCGTAAAATGATACCTCTGCTCACTATATTTTAAATTTTGCTTATGAATTATGCTGACTCGGAAATATTAGTTATAAAATTATGTTTATTGCTTTTTTCACAAATGTTAACTCATTTTTTCGAAAAATGCCTCAAGGCCTGTTAACTTTATTGGGTTTCTCAACAAATATATCATTCATATGTATGTTAATATTTCGGACGCTTCTGTTAGTTGTTATGATGACACCTATTCCACATCTTTATAGTGTTAGGTTCTTTAATGGCTTACTGTTATTGCCTTGCCGTGTTTGGATTTATTACTGTGTTTGTTTTGTCTCTTAAGTGTGCCTTTTATTTGGAAATGTTAACATATTTAACAATTCTATCAAAGTTACTATTTTATAGTAATATTTTAGTGAAAACGTCATCGACATAGGAGTTTATGAAAGGGTGAGTTTGGGCTATGTATGTTTTATTCGCTAATGTTGAGGAATATTAGGGATCTTATTAGAGTCTAAATTTTGGGATACTAACTAGTCGAACTTGTAGTAAATGGATCATGCTAAAAAGGACTAGGCTCTTGTGATTCTTTTACACTCAGTTGGAGAGGTTATAAGCCATCAGGGGTGAAAATTTTACGGGAAGTCTTTATTATAATAGCAGTGGTCGTTGTTAGAATTGGATATACTACTAAATAATCGGTAACTTACATGATGTAGTGCATCGTATTTGAGACGCAGATCTAGTAAAGTGAAATATTTTTTCTATTTATTGATATCATTACATATTGAACGTGGTCACGTCAAATACAAAATTTAAAGTAGAGACTGTGCTAACGGACGAACAAATCAGTTTTAAAAATGACATACTTTTGAGTTTTAATTTTTAAATTCTATGTAAGTACTACGAGTATCAACATTTATTTGTTTTTGGAAATTATTAATTAATTTAGAATAGTAACTTTGACAAGTAAGGGATATCCGATTCTGTCAATCTAGTTTATTGTGATAGTTTTCTTTATTGCTTTAGTAGGTTATGGAAAAATGGCTTTGCGACCATTTTTAGTGAAACCGGACACTATTAAAGAAAAGCTTGTAATATATTTCAACAGCTTTGAATCAGCGAAAGTAATTTAACTGTTGCAATATTTAAGCAGTCTATATTACGAGCCACGCAGAAAAAAATAATTTCTACGTTGCAATATAATTGTGACACTATAATATCTAAATATAGCATTATTACTAAATCTGTAATAATATCACCTACCTACTGAGATGAGTTATAAAATATTTTATAAATATATTATTTTAAGAATAATGCAGGCAAATTAACAGTATCTTTAATAATTTAGTTACTAACTTCCGCTTTGTAAATTGGTGGACTGCAGTAGCCAAAACAGTGGCTCACTTTTGATTTTAGTTTTAATTCTAAATACAACGAATTTCAATGCATGAATAGTTTATAAACAATGGTGAAGTTTTTTAAAAATAAATAAATATTCCATATTGACACGTCATTGGTTGCGACAAGATTCCTTTATAGTTAACTTGCGTAAGAAACTGTGGACATTTCTGAACCGTGATTGCGAGTGACGACCTGTCAATTCCGCCTACCGACAAAGTATCCAATGTGGGAATTATTATGCCATTATTGTATTCAAAAATTGGGAAGCGTGCTAAGATAAAAAACGGCCTCGTCTCGTTAGCCGTTGCGTGCCCGCGGCTGAATCCGCACTTTCTCACGAGCCTTCGTGCTTCAACTTTTGGATCTGATGGAGTGGCTTGCGCGAACTGTGGCGATTCAGGTTTTTAAAAGATTATTAGGTCACTTGTTGAATAACCTGTTTTAGGGTACCTAATTTTATTGATTTCATATTTAGCAATATTAATATTAACTAATGTGATATATTATAACATTTCTCCTTTTGTGTTCGGTAAAGAAGTGGCACTTTTATATTTACTTCAATGACTTCGTTGAATGTGTTAGCAGTACAATATTATATCAGTTTCTTATGTTATTTTTCCTTGAAACATTTTCTTTTTTCTCAAATGTGAATTTTTATTTTATTTTGTAACTTCAGACCTAACTTTAAGTAAATCACAGGATGTTTTGTATTAACATTTAACGGATTAGGAAAATAGCGTCGGTGGCTCAATGGTTTGGACTGTCGCCCTCCTCACGAGAGGCCAAGGTTCAAATCCCGACGTACCAATGTGTTTTCGATTTTCTAAAAACATATGTACGTTATCCGATGCTCTTACGGTGAAGGAAAACTTTGTGAGGAAACCTGTGCATGCCTGCGAAGAGATTCAAAGGTTGTGCGTGAAGTCGTCCAACCCGCACTGGGCCCGCGTGGACGACTAAGGCCAAATCACCCTATACGGGTAGGCTCGTGCCTCTCGGTTGGGACGTTTAATGAGCTGGTGATGATGATGATGATGGATTAGTAACTTAGTGTTTAGGATAAAACATATCTTATATAAGTTTCAGGTATCCACGCTGGTATAATAATGGTCATAGAATAATCATGTAGTATTTTAATGCATTAAGAAGTATTAATCAATTTTAAGCAATGTTAACATACAATATTAACTGGGAAAATGCTAATAAAATGCTTAAGCACTTGTAGCACGAAGCGGTAGCCATCATTATATTAAAGTTGTTGCCGTCAATTACTGCCCGATCAATATCACATAAGTAACTTCTTCACACGCTCAAAATAACCATTGCTAATTGTATAATTTATTCCTAGAAGATGCATGTGTGTTGTTATTATGGCGGATGCGTAGAACTGGTCCTCATAGCAGTTCCATTGTTACTAACTCATTGTATTTAAAATTACCTATCTTCCTATCTTATTTCACATTGTTACCCTTGTTGGAATGCACCGTGACGGTATGTGTACCCTTAAATTGTATGTGTAAACTTTATAAAAGAATAGCTATGGTTATGTTGGTATCTATCAATATTTAAAAAGAATTGGACTCAGCCATAGTTTCTACGATCAAAGCAGCCATATATCAGGATAACTATGAGACAATCCTCATGCTAAGTGCAATTACCAACGTCTTAACGTACATTCCGTGCTTCGGATGGCACGTTAAGCTATTAGTTCTGGACATTATCTTAGAATATTGAGCATATAGAGTATTGGACCCTCGTTTTTGGATATAGCCCAGAATAACTACAGATATGCTGTGTGGGATGGTATGTTTTTTTTATGTTATAGGAAGCAAACGAGCTAGAAAGTCATCTGATGGAAAGTGATCATCTCCGCCCATGAACAACGGAGACACCAGAGGTGTCACCGGTGCGTTGCTTGCCTTTTAGGAAGGAATACGCTCTTTTCTTGAAGGTTCCAATGTCATATTTTACTGGGAATACCGCTGCTGGGAGGTCGTTCCATAAAAGCAGTGTGCGTGGAAGAAAATTCCGCATAAATCGAACGGTTGTGGAACGCCAACCATCAAGATGATGAGGATGAAATTTCATCTTATGGCGGGTAGTCCGATGATGGAATGCAGCAGCAGGTATAAGATCGAACAATTCTTTGGAACACTCCCCATTATACAAACGGTAACACAAGACTTGCAACGTCTCTGCGTAAGGCCAAAAAGTCAAGACAACCGGTGATTGTTGGATCATTGACCCTCCTAGCGGCTGTACGTTGTATGCGATCAAGAGGAAGAAGAAGGTATTTTGGTGCTCCAGCCTAAAGATGCGAGCAATTTTCCATATGTGGACGCACCTGTGCCTTATAAAGCTGAAGACGCTGGTGGGTGGGAAGTATTGCTTCGCTCTGCCGAGCACACCCAGCTTCTTTGAAGCTAATTTAGCTTTGTCCTCCAAGTGACCTCGAAACTGAACATCACTAGTAATGTCTACACCAAGGTTACCGATGTCAGGCTTAATATTTAAGGGAGTACCCGAACTTTGGACCCACGACAAATGGAACCTTTTTAGTGGTGAATGCGCATTCTTGTGTCTTCTTTGGGTTAAAAGAAACTAAATTGTTTGTGCCCCATTGCAAGACATTATCAAGAGATGCCTCGATTTCGGACACAAGCTTTTTTGTGCCCAGTATTTGGCACTCTATAGGCCGGTTTTATTAAAAACTCGTGTTGATATGAGTTTGATTGAAGGAGCGCAACTAGGTAACTTGTCCGTAATTACAAAACTTTTTATTAAATTAATTCCAAAAATGTACAAAGGTGACTAAAACATATGAAAATTTTTGTCAAACATTTTATATACTATATTTGGTGAATGTTCCACTATACTATTACAAATAAGAGCAAATAGCAGTTTCACTAATTAGCTTGAGGCGGTTAACAGGTGCTTCAATATAATCACATATAATGTAGTTTAACGCGTTGGACACACGCAATTTTTATTTATAGAACGATGTTTTAAAGTCGGCTTGTTAAAGACAAGATTTTGTGCTCAATATTCGTATGCATTTAAGTAAGTTAGAGCCTACAGCTTGTTAAATGACCAGACCAAATAATTTTTCGTGACTTGTTTAGTTTTAAAAAATTGTTTAGTTTGATTCGCATTTGAAGATTATATTATTTGGCGTACAATATGAGAGATTCTAATTTGGGGGATTTTTCTACCATTATTCTTATTGATTTGTTACTGAGTAGGTACTATTTCTAATATAATACATGATATGAGTGTTGATAACAATTCAGGATAGTGTTCATTCAATTACATTTTCTATTTAACCACAGATTTTTTGCAGTTATTTTTAACGGAAAAAATAACACATAAATGTTAATAATAGAAGAGACCGCTATTGAATACGATGTGCTGTCTAAAACCGTGCCACTATCGATATAGAGGTCAATTTTATTAGCACCTAAACCATACCCGCTTCCTGTAGAAAGCGCGTGTAGACAATTTAGGTAAATAAAACTCATCTGCTAATAAAGCCATCGACGATTAATGACTGTAGACGGACAATACCATTACTTATTCGCACGACAACGTCTAGATTACATCTCGTCCGTAATTACCTCTGAAGTTATTCATGATAGGGTATCTGGTTTGTAAGCGAGATGCGTGCGGTAAGCTCTGTAATAACCGTCCGACATAAATCATGGGCTAACACGGAAAACAATTAACAGAAAATAACAAACAATTTAGTCGACTAGGTTCGAAACGATATAGATCATTCAATCAGATGTCAAACTACATATTTTTCAATGTTAGTATATATAGGCGACCATTCGCTGTCTATGAGATTGTTGCGCAAAGTATACAGGCAACAGTCAGAAGTAATTGGTGACCGCAATGTGCAACAGATTAAATAAGTTCCCTTTCTGCGTCTGTGTTTCCCGATACATAAAATTTAGAGGATTTCAAGGCAACAGTGAATAGGCATGCATCGTCACTTTCCATCAGGTGCGATGGCAATCAAACGCACTGAAAATTTTAGTTAAAAATAAATTAAATGATTGAACCGGACAACACGTGGACACATAAAATATTTCTGAGGCGTAGTAAAGTAGCTTTCTTCTTTCTTATTCATATCAGAAATTTTCATGTATTGTACTAAATGCCTTAAGCCTGTGACTGTCTCCTACTGTACTTGGGGCCTGCTCGCCAACTGATAGTGAAGGGTATAGCCATAATATCAACGCTTGGCAGTTAGATGGGCTGGAGAAGTTACATTCTATAAATTTGCCGGTACCGAAAGTAAAAATTAACATATGTACATGTGGTTTTGTATACAATCCAAGTCACATACAACCCACTCGATGTTACCGTTTCATTATAAATCTAGATCAATTGTAAACAAACCATTGACAACATAAAGGTGTGTATCGCAGTCCTTTCATAATGGAGCTGTTGTCTCATAATGAAGTCATTATACCTGTATTGTTATTACTGTTCGTAATAACTCTAGTTGGCAGATCTGATTCACGTACTCATTATCTTTGAATTTCAATACGGCTTGTTACTTAGTAATTATACGGGACCTGTTTTATTTGGCGATTTGTGCAATTAGGACGTCAAGTTTCATTATTGTGTTTCTTTCTATGAATATTTGTGATAACAGGTGCAAGTTAGTTTGCTAGTCGCTTCTTTTGCGGGAAGTGTGTGCTTGTGTTATAAACTAACATTGTTTTTTTGTGAAAAATGTAGTGTTTTGTAGTGTCTTTGTGAAACTGTAAAACAATCATGACCAACTAACCGGGGTGCAAGGTGAGTATAATTCTTCGAATTCTATTCTAAGGGCATGGTTAAATAAACGATAGCATCGCATGGATTTAAAACGGACTCTGTATAGTTGCGTACCACGACATAGTGGGACAATAAATTGCCCATTGACCAGCCGAGATTATCGATAACTCTAACATAGCACACCACTTTTTTATGTAAATAAATCCTTTACTATTTGATGAACACTGTCCTTAGGTACCGTTTTTGTACTTGCATAATTCAATATTTGTTTTTATTATTATCGATTTATCATACAAATTGTCCTCTTAGGCGTCCATATAACATTGAGAGCGTTTATAAATATTTATTGAACTCTCACAAAACATCTGGTCACAAGCGTCATAAATGATCATAATAAAGATAAATTAAGTTAAAAGAGACGTAGTGTATCGGAAACATGGATTTTATTGTAATATTATGCATGGTGACCCGATTAGTGTTGTCTATGCAAAGTAGAAGATTGGAATCATTAGGTTTAGACTATAGTTGACTGCTATTGGGTTTAATATCTTATCTTAATGACACCTTTCTCTTATTAAAAATACCACATTTAATATGACGAAATTATGAAATTCTAGTTAAGTTTCTATTTGGCTTTATAGTTGTGTTGTTTCGAAAATTTGTCTAATTATGTTTTATTTTAAAGTTATCTGCTTGAATTAATTGTACTGTCTGCTACTCATGTCTAACTATAACAGTTGAATGATATAGTCGTTAATTCTTATGAGGCCATGTCAACTCAAAGCGACAATTAATTCAGCTAAAAAAGCTAGGAGCAGATAAATGACTTTAAGAAAATAAAGTTATAATTGCAACTACAGCCGTACCGTCCACAGCTCGTGTACGGCCTTCCCTAGTGACTTTTTATTTTGACGAACCATTTGGTCTGTATTTACAAAAAAGGACATAAGTTTATCCGATGTACCCATACTACAGGCTTGACCCTTAATTTGGGGCTAGATGGCGCTGTGTGAATGTCAGTGGATTTTTTTATTTTATTTATGATACCACACAGTACAGTAACAGTTCCGATACTCGTATGTCTATGGCGAGGATCGGAATCGAAACTGGTTCCTTTTTTCGCTTACGAGTTGTGTCGTCTGCCAATTTACAACATGCTTTCTAAACCTTAATGTTGAATTCGCGGATTCGCCTCGTGCTTGCATCATTCAAATTTATGTATCTCGATACGTAATCACGGTCATTCAATATGTATGTAACGGTTTTCCGCCGGTTACATTAACCCATTTCTGTGTGCACAGTAAAATTTGAAACCGAACCGTACCGTTTAGGAAAGCGTGCTAGCTAAATGTGTTTTTGTGGTTAAAGTACTTATACGCGGGCTTTTTAGTAGCCTTTTAGGTATTTAATCGTCCTAAGGAGTTTAAGTAAAATACTTTTAAAATCTTTACAAGTAAAGCCATTAATAAGAACTTCAACAGCCTTCACAGTACTTCATACTTATATACAAGCTTTTAACGCCGTTCTACCTATTTTTCCATTTTGATTTTTATTGTATTATATGCTATAATAATTTCACACTTTTTTAATGATTGTTTTGTTTTATGTTCACTACATCAACACGAAAAATCTGCCTGAATTGACATCAAAACAAACAAATATGGCTTGATAATTAAAGTAAAAGTGGTCGTAAGTTATGGATTGCAATTGCAACAATTATTGCACACCTTACTAAATAGTTATTTCTCCATGCTTGTAGAATAGATTTTAATCAACTATATATGATAAATAGTAATGAGATTTTATCAATGAAATATGTATAAACGGCCGTAGTGCCTATAGAGTTAAAGTTGCTATTATCTATTTAAAATATCTTGAGGTCAATCTGTTTAGAATATCTATTTCCTTTATAATCATATTACCCTTTCACAACACATCGTATAAGATATCTTATCAGATCGCTGTCTCTTTAGTTTCCTTGATTTTAAAACCGATAAACATAAATATCACAAGAACCTTTCCTAGGTTATTATAAAGTAAGGCACACGTGATTTAATAAATTACCTGATAACTTATAAGTAGGGAATTATTTTTTATGACTAAGTTTTTAAAATGAATGCTATTGTGAATTTAGACGGAAGTGTTTTCATTTGAATTGCATTGATAGTTATAGGTTTAGACTACAATACGTTTTAGGTTAATTTGCAATACGTTACGCGAGTTAACGAGTAATATTAGTGAGAATAAAATCTATTAAATACCTGCGGAACTACTAATTTCTCAAATAAGCGTCGCGTAACTGTAAAAGTGTACTTGTATGTATTCTATTTTACCTATACTACAGTGCTATTGTCTGCAACGTATGATTACCAACATTTAAGGATCAGTTACCGTTGGAAAGGCTTTTCGGGCGATAAACTGTGATCTGTTGCATATTTTCCTGGAAATTGCAGGTGTTCCTTACAGACGGGCAGTATGTTTTTCGCGTTAACTTATCGCATTTTAGGACACAAGTCGATTGTGAGTAGCAGTAATTTATATAATATAAAATATTTTAAAGTAACCTATAACCCATTTTTAATACTTTTATTACCTACTCTTTTGGTAATACTAGCATTTGATATTTAACCTTTGAAACTAAGATAACGCAGTGCGTCTGTCTCACGATCTCTGATTGCATAATGGCAATTATAAAATTATTACATTCGTATTGATTAGGTTTCATAATTAATATGCTAATGTTATGTTTATGTTAATAACCTTTCAAATTAATTAACACTACGAATTGAGTGATCGTTGACTCGCACTCACGTAATGTTTTATGAGACGAAACTGAATTTATTGACTCATTAGAAGTCTCTGTATTAAACCGAAATTAATTAAAATAACATACATACTTTTGAACTTAAAACTCCAAAGGTCGCTTCCGTCAATTAGTCGCTGAATGCCTTCCCAAAACCAAAAACTTATCAAATATGGGCTATTCCAGCAGGGCCATGAATGGCTTATACAATTTATACCACTATTTTAACACACATTTAGTAGAAATCCTTATTTCGTTTGTTATATATAATAATAATAATATTAATATTCCGCTACAATCTTAAAACAACCAGTAGGAATTGGTAAAATTATTAGCCACTGCTATACACATTGGAGTTAATACAAGTCGATATTAAAGAAGCCTGAACATGTTTAACGCATGTCATACTATGCGATCAGTCACATTATGTTGAAATCAACCCTGATTAGGCTTTGTGTGAATCTGGTTTGACGATGGCAATCTGGTTTTTTCTGATTCAACGATCACTTGACCTAGTATTAATGACCTGGGTTTTGTAATAAAAGGTTGCGGGTTAGAGCTCCGCTAAAATTTTATCATGTATGGAGCCTAATATTTTTAAGTGTGATTTTTGTCTCTAAAGAAAAATCAATCTCCACATCCTACATGGATCAAACCCTAGCCGTCAATCGACTACAATAAGACATTGAAACAAAAAATTGGAAACTTATTTGAAGTTTAAATTATAAGCTATCATCATCATCAGCTCATTATACATTCCCACCGAGGGGAACCTACCCGTGTAGGGTGTGTAGGCCTTTGTCGTTCACGCGGGCTAAGTGCCGATTACCGACTTCCCGCACAATCCTTGAATTTCTTCGTAGGCATGCCAGGTTTCCTAAAGATATTTTCCTCCATAGATCGTCAAATAACGTACGGGGCGGAATCTCGGTGTTGAAGTGTTGCGTGTGTTCTGAGATGCTTGACGCGCTTTGTGCCGCGGAATGGCAACAGTTGTCGGATCGTCTAGATCGTCGAGTACGTCCGGGACGTCTCCGTTTGCGGGAACCGAGATAAGAACCAATTTTCAATGAATCTATGGTAAATCTATAGATCTCTAATCAGCCATCTTGTCCACTCTAGTGTACACAAGGCATTCCCCACATCATGGTCACCGGAAGATTGAGCCGTAAAACACCACGCAGGCCTAATACTGATAAGTGGGAACAATATACAATCTTGAGTCAAAAGTTCTATACAATTTCGCATATAGCTACATATTTTCGCTCAAATGCATTATAAGTTCTGAAGTATAAAATTAAGTTCTTAATTACTGTATTGTTAGTTGATGACAGTAAATGGAGGTTATTGGAGTCCAAATCATCAAGATCATATCAGTTATATACCAATATAAGTATAGAAATGACATACAAGTAATGAATGCAACTGTATCGTTATATCGGAGGAAGTGCTCAGTCATATATTGAAATGTCGATTGCTTCACGGAAACTTTGAAAGTTGCATGTCAATTTGATATCAGAGGTTGTTAATATCACGCCTAGGTATCTGCATGCAACTGGAAGAGTGACGCAGTTTACGTGTATCATTATAATTTCATAGATTAGTAAATAAGTTTTACTTACAAATAATTAGAAATTGTTCTTATAAACATTAATAAAATTTAAGGGTTAAGTTATCGGCGACTACTCGAATGATTTGATACTCGTGCATTAAAATAATTTGCGTGCGGTGAACGTCGTTTTGGGATTCATAGTAAGACCTTAGTGAAACCTAAATTAAGTTATTTCTGAAATGTAACCATGAAATTTCAGAATACTGAATAGAAAAAAAGGATTTTTGATTGTATTGTTACCAACTTACTAAAATTTTTGAGGCCAGTAAGCATAAAGCTCGCCTGATAATATATAAGATCGCAACTCATATACATTTGCAATATACCACCAGATATAAAAATGCATTGCCAGACCACTGAATTTAAAATATAAAACGCAATTTTCAGGAACTACACATCGTAACGCTCGGGAAATATTTTCGATAGTAGCTGATCCCACAGATTTATTGTAGGTACGAATTAACGCAAACACAAAGGTAAAATGGCATCAAAAACGTACCTACCGTTTTATTCATGGAGTTGATGAAGAAAAATATCAGAAATTCTTTGATCGACGATGATAAATAAGACAGCAGGAAAATAAATAATAACATACTATAAGAAGTTCTAGAACACCTACATTTGTCAAACATAGGACAAATGTTTTTTTTTTCAAACTTACTATTCGAATGCGCTAACAAATATAAATAAAACGGAAACAAATGCAAAGCGATAATCTCGGCATGCACAGAGCGAGCGCACGATTCTCAACTGTTTCAAAGCCAGAAGCCTTCGCGGTCCTGTTAGCCGTCTCATTATGCCGATTCAGGTAGCTAGGTGTTTAGACACACCATTATTACTGGTCGTATCGTAATTATGCTCTACTTAGAAGAATGCAGTCCCGGTTAACATTGGATAAGCACGTAATGCAAGCCCTAAAAAGATTATGCCAACGACCAAGCCAGTTCGTAGCGTAAATGTTAATCAGTTACCAATCCCCACGGTTGCTGGGAATTTTAAATTAATTCAAGCGCATATACTTTGGGGTCCCCATCTTAATTGGTGGGATATTCGAATTAATACCGTGGAGCTGGTACAGCTATAAGATTGTGATATGCAGTTAGAAATACTAGGGCTAATCCGCTCCCGTTTAGTTTAGTTAGAAGAGTATAACAGTTCAGCTTAGTTAAAAGGGCAGATACTTACTTGCGTCGTTTGTTGTTGAAATATTATAAGATTTTACATTAGTGAATACCTAAGAATACTACATCACATGACCTGACTTATACATAGAGGTATAGAAAAAATATATAACAATAATCTAAATATTATGCTCGACACTTTATATTTTCACTGCGCCTTAAGATCTACCACACATCACGTAGAACCAGACACACAAATAAGTGATTACCATATATTGAAAAGCTAGGGATGTACTCAACATTGATTGATAAGTTTACTCACGTGTATGATTAATTAATATTGCTACGAAATAATAAATCTTTGATTTCAATTGAATTTTAAACATTCATTTGTATAGTGCCATGTTCTTATAGTTTCGACTTCGGTGTTATTGATGTTCCTAAGCTTTAAAGAGTTTTAATTACAAATATCATGTTAGATTATTTTTATAGGCGTATGTAAGCAAAAGACGACAACTTATACTACTGTTGGACTCAATACAATCCTGCCCATTCCAAGTCGTATATTTTTTTAACTTTTTAGATCGATACAAAAAATCATCACGATTAAGCGTGAATATTTTATTAATGGAGGAGACTGCAATAGGCACCTTTTTAGGTTGAAGAGAATAGATTTAGTTTATTAAAAATAACATGACCTCATTCATACTCGTACTTATTAAATAAAAGTTAAACTCGTACTCACATTGAGTACAGCAGTAATTACATTATTTTTCTTCAATTAAAGCAATTCACCTCACCCGAACTTCATTGACTGCTGCCGGCTGTTAATCTCAGTTGAAATTTGCACCTTCAATGTCCGATTCGCGCTCACTTATCGCGTCTCTATAAAAGCCGCGTGCATCGACGATGTAAACGCTCCTATCCTGTGGAATTAAAGTTGTTTTAATCGCGCCAGGATTGCCGTTTTACATTTGGTCAGATTGTACGTTGAATATGTAGTTGCGGGTAAAATGTTAATGGATTGCTTCCTTATGGGGCGAGAACGCGAGCAGCAGCCTGGGAAATGTCCGCATTTGTACCGTCTCGCTAAGGACAATCGAATTGCAAATGTTCTTCAGCGCTGACAATTATTTGGTTTGGTGCGCCTTCACACATATTTGCGTTGGCATTATTACTTTGTTTGTCGACGAGGTATTGAATGTTGTGTTTTATTTATGCTTCGAAATGCAAACATTTCTCTATAAAATTTTATACTTTTAGCGTGATGTTCTTTGTAACCTGCTGAAATGTATTACGTGTTCTCAAATCTAAGGTAGGTGTTTTAGTCACCCTACAATCGGGTCCATTCATTATTACCGGACGTTTCGTTGTTTGCTTTCACGGCTCTGGTTCTTAATTGGCATTTACCTGTCCTGTATAGTTTCTTGACGAGTGTTATCCTCGATTTTATAGTTTTTATGTGATCTGTTCTTCCAATTTTACATCATTGATTATGACTGAAGCATGGTAAACGAAATTTGTAATTGCCATATTATAATTTTGTAGCTGCCAATTATGTCCTTAGAAGTTATATCTACGATATGAAATAAAATACTGCATTCTATACCTACCCACTAATACATTACATAGATGGTAATGCAATTTGACACTATAGAACTATGGTAAGAATGAGTTAAAGCGTTAAATTCTGGAACCAATATCTTCTGTACTATAATAAACATCTGACTAGTAATTTTCTGTAGGTGTATCAACGTGCTTTTAAATTATAATTTACCGTGTAATAACTGTGATCCTAAAATTACCTCATTGAATAGAACTAATAACTTATATTTTCCGAGATCAGCGGCAAGGCTATAAACTTACTATATTTTATGTCACCCTGCTTCCTGTACCATAAATCTAAGATAATACCGGCCAGCTTAGGAACTTACTGCCTATTTGTGATGTTCAGTCATTATTTAAATGCTTCATTGACTGCATCGTTTAGTACATTCAGTCAGTAAGTAAACATTCTTTGCCGAATAATAGTCTTTATTCTAATGCGTTAAGTTGCATGTGCGCATTTATAGTTATATTCAGACAGATGCTTTTCCTAAATCTCCTTTGTTTCCCTACAACCCGGAAAATCGACTTTCGTATTTGCTAATTGTCCCAAACTACTAAACGATCGGTGACTAAGTGCTGTCGATAAAATTTGTCATAAAATAATTATTATGTTAGCGATTCGAATCAGTTATGGGGGATAAGTGATTTGTACTTTTGATTTCTAGGCGGTCGATCCCTAACAATCAGTATTCATCAGCTACCCGCGACCTTAATCCAAATACCTAATGTTGAAGTTTTGTCCGATGACTCTTTAAAGGAAATGGTAATTGCGACCGTATTTCTTAACTTCTTATTAATATAATTCAATTCATATCCACGCGTTAATAGCATTGAAGATAAAATAAATACCAGTAGCAGATTCAATTTAAGTGTTCCAGTGGCGGTGTCACGTCGATACGATCTCGATAGCATCAGGCTCGCGTGCCGATCCCATCTCCTCACATTTCTACTTTGTAGTAGGTGCTATAGTGACAATGTATGGGCATGACCCTCACTTGCTGTCAACGCCAACTAAGTTATAACGCCGATAATTACGTTATCAGCCTATTTATTACCTTAATGGACACGTTTATCTCGGAACGAATTTACAGAAGTAGATCAGTGTTGCCAGCTGGATAAGGTTAAATGTACCTATAATAAAAACTTTTTTTAATATTTCAGTTTTACTAACAAATATTAACACAACTGGTTTCTAGGGCTTTTAGCGCTAGAAAGAAGTACATTTATATGAAATACATTCAGTATTTATGACCTACGAAATGTTTTTCAGATAAAAATAAATAAAAACTTGGATTGCCGTGTATAATCAATTAACTTAACCCTGACTATTTATAAAAAATAAGTCTAGCCGTAGCCGTACTGAAATTGCCATGTAAATATCGAAATCTATGTTACTGTATAAATTTCCAGTTTAATAATACATATTTTTGTTGGCGTAAAAATATTATGTACTGTTTTTATCACAAATTTAAATTATTAGTTACTTAGTTTGTATTTTTATATACTTTTTTTATATTGGTAACACTGGAATAGAACTGAAAATACTTTATTATTCTCTTATTGCACTTAAGTTTCCACATTTATATCGTTACTCGTATAAGTTGCGAATTTGACATTTCTATATAGTATCAAACTACCGTGTGGTAGAGTAATGATAATAACTTATTAACATTCCCTTATCTAAGTTCATTTTTAAGACTAAAATAATAATAATTTGACAATAAATTCTCGTTAATACTGGCTGACTTAGGCGCAATTAACGATCATTATGGATGTATAAAAAAAGCTATCATGAACCCAAAGAGGTGAAATTCGGAACATTAATTATGGTCACACTAACGTATGAAAAATGGATTATATTTTCAAAGACTGATCTGTGCATAAAGTTATATTGTTTGTATTTATGAAGGCACTTCATAAACCATAACTTGTATAATAAAGATATTCGTATGCAAATGAAGACAGTAATCTCTTTTAAGCTGTTATTTGCCTTTCACACAATGTACATTCGTTAGATCTAATGTATTGATTTCCAATTATAATAAATTTGGAATCTATTTACTATGGAATTTATAGTTACAAACCACCACAGATTTCCCAATACAGGAGATGGGGCAAGGCGCGTTTTTTAGTGCGACAAATGTAAGCTCAACGAGCATACACTGGCTGCCAGTTTACGCTCTGTGAGACGAGTTATGACGCACGAATATTGGAAGAAATAACCGTTTTTTCCCAAAATGCCATCCTGTGCAATTGTAACATGCCATCATCGCAATAAATCAGTAAATTTACCAAGAAATATAAGAACTTTTACACTGGTAAGAACCAAAAAGAAATTGCGACACTGGGACTGCCTATAAACTTGGCGGCTTGTCCAGTCTAATTGTATATTCGGATGTCTGTGTTACAAACCTGTTATGCTATAAACAAACATAACATAATGTTTATACTTTTTTATTTTATTATTGCTTGAAAAATAAAGTATAAGAACACTGTGTATGTGATGTCATTGTTTAGAAATGAGCCATATACGATTCATAAAGTTCCGGGTTCGATTTCCATGCAATCTGTTTAAATCAGTGAGACTATTTTCTTTGTTAAAATTAGTTTTTTTATAAGAAATAATTGTTTTGTCCCAGTACAAGCACCATGATTAATATGCTTTATAGCGCTATATGAATGTCTGTGAAAATATATGTTTTAACAGTATTGATGAGTAGTGTTATTATGGCGAGGCACAAATATTTTCAAGAATTCAAAATAATATTTTGCCCTGTATTTCAATTTAAGTAGATTACGTAGGGCCTCAATTCATGTGTATGTTGTTTCCCGGCCTGTGGAATTGATTTCGGATCTAACTTCTCTCGCACCTTTTGACGACCTATTTGGTGTAGCGGTTGAAACGGCTGCTACAACAAAGGTTCCTGGTTAGATCCCCGGGCAGTACAAACATTTGTGTGCATGAACATCTCTGTTTGTGCTGGTCTGGGTGTTTTCAATGTATTATATAAATATATTAAAAATATATATAAGTATATTTATCCGATGTTTAGTACCCATAATACATGCTTCACGCTTAACTTGGAGCTAGATGGCGCTGTGTGAATGTCAGTGAATATTTATTTATTATTATTTACCTTACGAAGCATTGACCCATAGGTAATAGTAATAGAGTTTATGGATTTCTAATTTAAAGTTTAAACATATGTACATACGTCTTTAAACACAATTGCATTAGTGTCATGTTGAATAAAAAAAATATATTTCATTAAAATAAATCATATTATAATGTATCAAACAAAATAAGACTTTCCATCTAATAATTAAAAAGACCGGTATGCCTTGATCGCTCACGACTAATGTGCTGACCTTTTGGTGGTTAGATGGAGAAATTGCATAATCATGCAAATCGTTGGAGATGCACTGCGAAACCGCTTTATGTAAACACTTTCACGACCATACACAGTTATGGGGTTAATACAATTATTGTCTAAGTCTGCTTCGATTATTCCTAGTTTCAAGATTGTAATGAACTAATGTACGAAATCTGTGCTTATTATGTGAACTTGGCGACTATGACTTGAGAGTTCAATGACGGTCGTATCGGTTAAGCAACTATCGCAGTGGTCGACCGTCGAATGGGACACTAGTTTGATGTCGGCATTTTTCCGACGCTCTTCATTCAAAGGTTGTGCGAGAAGTCGGCCATTCGGCCAGTCGGACGTTTAATGAGCTAATATATATTTTTTTTTATTGAAAAAATATTATTAATCTTTTTATTGACTCATTGTGTCTAAATATGTATTTTTTTCCTTGCTTTATAAGAAACGAGCTTTTGGAAACTTTTTTAAACACTAATACAAAATAACACAGAGCTGAAATAAAAGTGTCTACTTATTACCTGCTCATATTTCATAATATCTCCGATCGCGATCCGATGCCTCCATAATAACATAAATACAACCTAGAAGCTGTATCCATTGAAGGGAAAGCTAGTACCTTTAATATACCGTGTGTAATAAAATAATATTTCACTACAATAACATAAATAATACCAATGAAGATACAACGAAAGACATTACACGGACCATTGCCCTTAAATGGTGGTTTATGGCTTGTACTTGTCAAACTATGCAGCATGTCGCATCTGATGATAGCATCAGAAAATTCAAGTCACCGCGGAGATCGCTTGATAGATACCTGGCTACAAGCGTAGATAACCTAACCTTACGTCTAGCCTCTAGATATTTATGAGTGTCCTTTCTACTGGGTGGCTTTTACTCCACCGTATTTATTGGCGTAACACACATTCAAAAGCGTTTTTGCCACCAAAAATTCTTACAACTTTTTGTTGAGAAATCGACACACTCGTGTCTCGGAGCGTTGGAACTTGTGTCGAAATTGCACGGGAGTTTGCTAATAAATGGGAGCTTAAATCATTCCGGTAAACAGTTATTGTAAATTGAACCATAAAATCGTACCATTAAAATTACTTTTGGACGGTAGTAATGGACTAGTGTCTTACACCTGTCTCTAGTGAAGGATCAAGAACTTTAATCTGGCTCATGACTGGAGCTAATTTAAAAAGGTACTATGTAACTTCGACCGTCGGTGTACGTAGGGCGTTGTTCGGGTAATTTAATTAGATCGTAGTTGAGATAAAAGTAAATGCCAAGTTGCATGAGACTCGTTTCAGATCGACATTTTGACTTCCATAATGTGTCTTTATAGCCAACTTTCAATATAAAAGAGTTAATTAATCTGTTAAGTGTTTTACCCCGTGAGAATATAAACTTAAATATTTAAATGATATACATTACAAAATCATTTAAAATTGTTTCATTTCTACTATTTTTTACTGTGTTGAGATGCTATGATATATTCGTTCAATATTGTATAAAAAGGTCGGCATGTTGATAAAAAAAACAAATAATCTGAAAAAAAAGGTGGCATAGTTTACGCCGAATATGTAATTACCACAGATAACTGAAAGCGCGCGAAAACCCCTGTTATTCTTTTGTTAACGCCCACACCGAACTGGCCAGATATTAATTCCGTCTCACGCAGGTCATTTTAAAAGGTAATAGATTCACGCGCGTGTGGCCATTACAATAAACCATCGATCATGGCGGACAGAGCGCAATCATCGCCGTTAGCGAAGTAAATTGAGAGGAGGATGCGGAAACGGAATCTGTGAGATAGCTTTGCCCTATTGAATACCTACTGATTTTCTGGAAGTTAAGCAAAGTTTCTGAAAGTTTTAGTATTGGTGGTCTTTGATGTTTAGCTTGCTTGAAACCATAGATATAATACTCATGGTAACAGCATGATTTCTTTTCTTCCGGATAAATAGTAAATGCCAACAGCATGATTTCTTTTTCTTCCGGATAAATACCAAATTAACTCGTTTCGTTTTAATGCGTGATACTGCAAGTACAACTTACTATATCTAGGAAAACTCCACCCTCTAAAGATTATAATCGAAAAAAGACTTTAGTACTGATTTCGTGAATATATAGTCACCAGATCTACGTTCTATATTAGTCACTATAGAAACATACTCAGAAAACAAGTGCAAGACTGTTTATTAGTCTCCCTAATGAAGTTCTGCTACGCTTGCAACCTTTTTTCGAACAATCTATTACCTAGCAAGACTATAATCCCATATAGAATCCACACAATCTAATAAACTATGGGGAGTTCGGGCCTTAACCCACCTTGCGGTCATAGTGAGGATTGGTGGGAGTTAACAGTAACCATTAAAACCAATCAATCGAAGAGTTTTCAAGAAATCTTGAATGTAGTAGATAACAGTTAGTCAACTTAATGTATCAAGTTAAGTAATTTAAGCAATATTGGTCTTCTAAGAACTGGATCCAAATGGTTTATTTATACAAATTTAATTTCATCAACAAAGTAAACTACGATAACGTATAATATGAATATAACTCTTAACAACCTGGTACAGTACATGGATTCGGGAACATAGTACTTCATTTGTTTTCTTTGCCATGTTTTGAAAGATTTTATGAGATTACCCTCACATTGACTAAAACGTGCTGTTCCTGATACCTGCCTGTCATTAAATGAAAAGAAGTAAGTATTTTTAACAGTAAGATTACTATAGGTACAACTGTTCACAGCTCTGTAAGATTAGCCGCCTTATTCCAAACGTGGACTAAATGTAGTACTGGGATTAAACTTGGTTTAAGCCATGGACTAAAAAAATCCTTATTACAAAATGAGGTTTAACGCTTAGGTTCGGACTATCTGTGGTGCTAAATTTAAACCCGTGTGACACCTAGTTTAACAGTGGACTAACTTTGTTTTGAGGTTATACTTAGATTTTTTGTAACATTGTATTTAGTTTACGATCATCAATTATGTCGATTTAATGGTTTTTAAGATTAAGGTATATAAGAGACCTCTCGGCGTATTGAATTTGAATTACGTGCAGCGCCATATTAAAGAATTACGAAACGTTTTGCCAAAACAATTGTTGATGTTTTACATGACCATTTCACCAAAGACTCCCATGAATGGCCTTTGATACCCAAATGGGCTCGCCATAAAGTAATTGAATACATGTCAGTTTATCTAGAAATTTAAATATTTGCTTAATTTTCATTAGATTCATGATGATGCAGCCGATATAGGTACATGGCGTGCTTTTATAGTACAACTGATCAGTAAGATATGGAAATAGTGGCAAAAAACGTGTCACTTTAAATGGACAGAAAGGAACTGAAAAAAAAAACAAGAAAATACAACGGTATTGTATTTTTAAAAATGTAAATGGTGCAATTAACTGTGCTCATATCGGAGATGAAAATGTATGCTGATGGTAGTCTGATATTTAATAAAAGAAAAGGATATTACATGAGACTTGTTTATTTTTCTCTTGCTGATACATCAATATTTATAAATAACAAAACATTTTTATTCCAACATTTTATTTAATAATCTTTTTTGTCACATTATAACATTTATAACAATACTATTTCTAATTAAAATTAAATCAATTTTAACATTTAACATCAGTTCCACTCCACTTCCACCATTTCAAGCTGCCTTTTCTTGAACTCATTACTGAAAAAAAATGTGATTTTAAAAACAATAGTGATATAAGTATGTAAAGTTGGTATGGGGCAAGAAAGTATGATTTTTTAAGAATGCTTGTCAAAGTTATTAGATAATTTCTATATACATATAAACAATTGTATTGTTTATTATCATTTTAATTTTGGGTCTCTCTGTACCCCTACTATATTTGTGTTACATAAAATATAATATTTCATCCCAAGTTTTTACTTTCATTTTATTTGACTATTCACCTTGCTTTTTATATCCAGTTGATACTGGAATTAACTCATTTAACAAATGTATTCCTTAGTTCCTTCATAATGGCCAGTCTACAAACATATGTTTTGCTTTAGCCACCATGATAAGTGGAATCTACAATTAAAGATAATTTACGTTTATTACATGTTTCAAATCTGTTATATTAAATATGTTTGAATTCTATACTTTAATATTTAATACAAGATCCAATTCGAGTTTACTACATTATGTAAAAAAAATCAAGACTTGAGTCAATGTACATTTACTATTGTGAAATATATTGAACTTCAATTGCATTTAAATTATAAAGAAATCATATGTTTCACTACCTGATAGGTAAAAGCAATAAGTATATATAAAACTTACTTGATTGATATATTCTTCCACTCTTCAGTTTTTAATACAATTATGTAATTTTTTTGTGATTGTTTATCAAAATTGCAGTGAAATGGAACTTTGCATCGCTTGTAGTTACACAATATTTTACTGCTGTTTCTCAATGATGAAATATAGAGAATATCATTGCTTTTTCTTTAGACCTCGAATTTTCATCTTACTTTTTTTCTGCTGTTTCCGACTTATTTTCACAATTTTAACCCACGACTTCTCATACAGAGTCACAAAATAGTAATACTTCGAGTCAGTACAACATTATTAACACAATATAACAATAATTCCTTTATTTATTTGCATGGTATTTTATAGGAACAATAGAGCTCTTTCTTGACAGTCAATTACTTTTCAAATTACGCGCTAACTACGCTCCGTGTCATAGGAATCAATAAAAATATATCATTATTTTAAACAAAACTATAACTTGTTTGACGGATTGGAACTTAAAAGAAGAAAATATTGCTTTAAAATTTGTTGTATTATTTTTAAATATTATTTATAGCCTCAAAAGTACAAAGTTGATTGCAACGTTAAGAGAAACGGAATGTCGTACTGAACGAAGTCATTATAAAGAATGAACGAAACTTAGAACAGGGACTATCTTTGGTTTACCTAGTCAATGATTGGTCTACGTTTTGTAATAAGATCACATTTTAAGCCTGGTATTAACTTTAATACCGTAACAATACAAGATCAGTTAGTCCAGGTTTAAACCAGTTCTAAATCACTTTTTTGTAATAAGGCCGTAGATGTTTAACGGTGCTGGCAGGGTCAGATCTACCTAAGGGCGAGATTACAAGAGGCCCCCAGACCGTACTAAAAACATTAATTTATATTATTATATTTCAAAGGTTACCTGAAAGAGATTGCTACCACGCAATATAGGCATGCTGTACAATGAATACTTGCGTAGATTTTAAAAGAAACAGTTTTTTGACGTGGTATGCCCCTCACTTGTTTCAGCCCAGGGCCCAACAAATTCACGATCCGCCCCTGGCTGCTGGTCCCTCGGTCTTTAGTAGATGTATGACAGGCGTGTGGGTTTGACTTAAGTCCTGTAAGGTATAGGTACCCAACATCGCCGCTGTTAATAATATAAAATAACGTACGCTTAAAATTACCATTATCATTGCACAATGCATGAAACGTTCGTCTTTTGCGCATTTTATCATCTCAAATCGTGCCGCATTGAATTCGAGCGTTTGTATAGTAATGTTCAGTTTAAGGATTCTAAATGCCTTATCTAATCTCTGTGCATTTCACGGGAAGGGTTTGCTATTCGTTGGTGTTCCAGCATTGTGTTCGGTCGGAACGTGCGGTAAACAATGCAATGATGGGTAACTGCGGCGCTATCACAATACGAATTCCTATCGAAAATTATAGTTTTCCACGCCTGTCTGGTACACCCCATTTCATTATTATGCGGTGTGCAAGCAAATTGCTGATGGGCACACGTTAAAGTTTACGGTATTTAGGCATTGTATGCGTTTCCGTATGCGTGGAACGCAAACATTGGTTAAGTTTTGCTAAGGGTGCACGGGTGGTTTCAAAAGCAACAGCTTTTAGTTTTTATATAAAAGATCGATGGACTCTCCCCTGATGTTCAGTGATACGACTCACCATGAAAGAGAGGCATTGATGGAGACCAACAACTGATAGACAGTATTTTTTTTCCATCAATACCTCACTGCGCTCGTCACCCGAGATAGCAGATGTAAGGTTTCTTATATCCAGTAATTTTACTATTTACATTGCCCTTATCCTGAAATACAGAAGTGCAAAACACCAGGACAATATCTGGTACGGTGTTACCAGATGACTCGGTACTGAGTCACTGAGTCTAGGTAAATGTTCCACCTAGTAAGTGCTTTATAATAATCTCTCCTATTTTTACCAAGGTGTCTATTTACATCCAAAGTAAGAACTATATAATTGAACACATGAACAATGTTGATGAACTATAACAGATTGTCGCCATATTTTCATGTCATTCGTAGGCAGACGGTCCATCGGATGGTATGTGATACTGCTCCATGGACACTGGTTACTCCAAAGGAGCACGTGATAATTTATTTTCCAAATTAATGAAACTCTATTAAAATATATTATGAGCTATCTTTTTGTTGATTTATCGAGGTAATGCATTACTTACAGCCGTAAAAATATCGGTAAATGAAGTATTAATTTGAGATTTGTGAAATGAAAATACTTTTTTTTTCAAGAAATATTTTAATCCATATAAATTAAATATTTTCATTTCGTTAATCTAACCGAAAATAAATCCACGTTATTATTACATGGGGATGAATCATAATGGCAATGGTTGTAACATTACACGCCAGGGATTGAGCAGCGAACCCATAATTACTCTTTAGTCTGCAACTCGGCAAAATGCGCTCATTTATGCAGATTACTTCTATAAGTCGCCTCCAGGGCCCATAAAGATAGAACTGAATGCAACCAATGGCACGCCATTTGTGTTGCATTGCTCGTTAAATATGTAAAAACGTAGTACGACGCCGCAATAAATCATTAAAATGACGTATGTTTCGCTGACCTGCAACCAACATATTGTAAAGAACTTTAAGTACTTGTCACTGCACTATAACTTTAAAGGTGCATTACTGCATAATATATGATCTCTCACATTAGGCAGCAGATTCTTTATTGCTAATAAATATGAATGTCGGTGACTCATGGGTGTAGATTCTTCCTTCCGATCTGAAGTGTGCAGGTTCAAATCACGCCACGTAGCTACTAATGTGTTTTCGAAGTTTCGAAATTGTCAGACGCTTGTACGGTGACGGAAAACGTTATGAGAAAACCTGCACACGCCTGCGAAGAAATTCAGACCTTGTGCGTGAGGTCGGCTAATCCGCACTAGGCCCACGTAAACTACTAAATCTTATACACCTATTACGGGTAGTTTCGTGCCCCCTCGGTGGAGATGTGTAACGAGCTGAAGATGATATCGAAATGTAAATGTATAACTCCTTAAATATCATCGCCATTTTAACCGACATTTACAATAATAACTAAATTTTTACCACTTTTCGATTCGATTGTAATTAATTACTGTTAAAATATACCTATGAAAAATGTGTGATTACGTACATTCAGCGTGCGGTCTTTCTTTATTTGTGAGAAACACATTCATTGTAATAGGATTAAGGAGGCATAGTTACTGGCCTAGTATTGGTAATTCTGTTAGGGGATTACTCACTGTAATCAAGGCTTGGCTACTATTGAAATACGATATTCATTAGCTTTGAACTGAATCTAGTTTGGATTAAAGACATGTACCAAATCGTTAATTTGTAGCGGAATGTAGTACAGTTTGATATGGTATGATAGCTCAATATATTTGTTATATTTGACGATAATGTAAAGGGTGGAACCCTCTACTTACTTACATTCGTCGTTTTTAGCGATTATCTATTTAAATTGTATTGTATATTGAAAACATACAGTAAATACAGTTTTAAAATATATAGGAAAATTGAATTACATAGTAGTATTACAGTTTTCGCTAAAACTGGCTTCATACTCTTAGTTTTTGTTTTTTTTTTAAACTTAGTACCGTAATTAATTAGTACCGTCTAGAGGATGATACATGTACATGATGATGGGATGATTAAGAGGGGGATGATGCAATCCTAAACAAACTCATTGCATCGGAGAGACAAAGCCAAAAAGAGGCCCACTCCCTGGTCCATCCACCTTAAAGAAGTGCATCGGTGGTGGCCACATGGACATCGCTAAATGTATTAATTTTAAGTTCTAATTGTAATAATGAAGAGTAAGACTTAAATAATGTAAGAGTTATTGCTACTATTATTATATAAATATAAAACAGAGAGAGGAGAGAGAGTATTTATGATGTTATTTATTCCCTTTATTCTATATTATTCACCCCCTACTTTACCTAATGTAAATATTTAGTTATTTTAATTCTGTTATCCCATTCCCCCTTTAACCAATTCTTTTGCCCCATGCGCGGAGCACTAACATAATATTATAATAATTAAATTACAAAATAATCTTAAACTAAAAAGGGTACGGACCATGAGTCTGTAGATGTAATTTTATTAATAAAAAATAAAAAAACTTAGTACCGTTCTTAGGAATGTTAGTAATCATAATGTATCCGAAGATTTGGATATATTACTGTCTACTTTTATATGTAGTTTGTAATCTGTCTTTGAATTTATAAATAAAGTTTTGCTTGAACAAAGAATAATTGAATTTGACTTTATAAATGTACAGTTATCCCATAGTGCGTCCATAGTTCATGTGTTATTCATAATACACATATCTTACTACAGCCCGTAAAGAACACAGCGAGGATCCCTATGCTAATCTAAGGCGTGACGTATTAATGCGGCGTCTTAGACCATTATTCAATATACTAAAGCTCATCGCCTAGATTATAATCTGACGATCGCCTCGTTAGACGTAAGCTGTACCGTCACATATTTATTGTTCGTCCCACCCACTCTGTGTTAGAGTACGCCATCAGAATGGAGTTTCTTTCATCTAACGTTTCCCTATGATTTACTAGAATTATTCCAGATAATGTCGATGGTTAATTCACCCGGACTAGTTTTTGCCATGAGTTACGCGAACGACTTTTAACCGGTCCCAGGCGAGTACAGGCCTATACTAAGTATAATAAACTAGATAAGAGAAGAACGTAAGCGGGAATTAATTTAATCTTCCGTGTGAAGGGAATTTTCAATTTGAAGTTGTAATGTCGTGTTGTGGGTTAGAACTGAGGTTATCTTATCCGTGTGTACAAGTGAGTTGATAAAAGTTTGTCCAACAAATCTTTAGTTGTGTTAAGTGCATGTAAGTTTGTACTTTTTTATCTAAAGCCCTGGCATAAGATTGTCAGGTTTCATGGCATGAGGAAACCTGTTAAGAAACTAGTAGATAAAGCACTATGTTAAGTCACAAATAATGCTGTATATGGCAACTTTATTCGAGGGGTGGTGTCTTTAAATCATGGCAGAGCCTGCTTTAAGTCATCATCAGCAACCAACCTGCGACCACTATAAGGTATCCTTACGTTAAAAAAGTAGGTTGGGGATTTTCCACAATGCATTGTTAAGTTAAATACATTTTGGGCTTAATCTGGTGATTGGTGACAATGACTATAGCTGTATCATTCGAACGAGTGAACCTCGTCACAAATGAATATTTTTGCAACCATTGGATCTGACCAGTTGTTAAATTTTTCATCGACGATTGTCATCCGAAACCGCTAGTCGCTACACTACCAATCCCTTAAATCCTAATGTACCTAATATAACTAATACCTATGTAATTTACCGTTTCATGTTTTGAAATTTAGAATATATAAACATTCATCAATACATTTCAGTCTTTATATCATGTTATTTGTGCGTACTAATAAGTCTATATAACCTCCTTTCAAACATAACTTCTACTTCCCAATGCGGTTGGATGCAATTATCGTTATTAGGCTTTAACGTAGGATAATAATTTCGGTGACCTGGATGTGTCCAATGACATGGGAAATGAAACTATTTTGTTACTTTTAGCCAGTTTACTTGAATACATTTGATTGTATCGTAGTCTATAAACTAATCCGTTAAAGGCGATTTTCTTGTTGGAGTCAGTTGCTTGCATATTAAGACTCTGTTTTGGATTACAAAGCATTATTGATTTCTCCAACTGCGGTTCGCATTCCGCTGCTAATGAAGATATAATTAAATGCTTTACTTTAAATAGGGCGATACCTGTTAGGTGCCCCTATATAATGTCATTTTTTATTGACTGAAAATTCGCACCTTTTATATTATAGTGTAGTAGAACACTATTCGAAAAACATGAATGTTGGGAAAACGCGTTTGAAGATTCTTGAGCGCTTCTGTTCTAACAAAATAAGTCATCAATAAATTAAAACATTAATTACAAAATAATAGAATATTATAAGAGAATGTCCGTTAGTTATGAATTACTTATCGCATATTTAGTTTATCCCAGCATTTTAATAATATGCCACTTTACTCGGATATATAAAAAAGGCACAAACTAAGTTTTCACGGCTTTATTGCACGTTCTGACTCTTTCTTTTAAGACTGTCATGTAGATATGTTGAGTTTGGATCCGTTTATAAGTAAAACTCAAAAATGCTATTTTTTGAGATGCGCCCCTGTAGTATGAAAGGTGCGATCTTTTCAAAGTTAGTGTCACACTCGTTAAATCAATTTCATACTGCTGATATAATATCTGCACCAATGATGTTAAAAGTATAGATTCGTGATATGCTCACAAAACAATGAGCGAAAATTCACCTAAACAAAGAGCCTGTATTCTCTTTGGCGGTTTCTGTAAAGGTAGATACGCATCTACCTTCGTATATATAGAATATCATTAAAATATATACAAGCAGACTGAAGTATGCGCAGTTATAAATTAATTGCATTTTCTCTTAAAATACATAATTTCTTTTAATAGAACTAACCTATTCAAGCTCGGCGACCACAGAATATAATTTCCTACTCTTCGTTCGAGACCCATCAATCACAAGTCAATTACTCAAGAGTAATCTTCGGGAGGTTAAGATATGCAGTAGTATGTGTATCTGTAATGATGATAATAATAAGTATGGCTTAATACAAAGCAGTAATATTAGATAAAAATAGCAAACCCAGCTCCCGCCATTTATTCGGAAAGCTCGGAGGAACTAATAAAAAACTTTTGATTTCGATTACTGCTTTAACATCTAATAATCCGCATTCGGCCCCGTGTTGTGGGTTACGGGCTAATCTGCCCATAACCTGTGGAAATGTCTCTGCGCCATGCAATGGATCATTACTGGAGAGTTATTTGATTTCTGTTGAAATTTGACGAATGTTTTATATTGTTTCAGTGAGATGGCGCGGCGATGCGCGCTGATCCGGCATGGGCTACCGATCTCGTTTCTCGTGGTGTGCCTCATTCATTGTGCGTGGACGACGCCTGGTAAGCTAATTTATTATTTCTTATTGAAATAATATTGAAATAAGATTGTTTATAATGAGCTTTTGTCTATACATTGTCTCAGGGATAAGTAAGCAATGTAGAACGAATGGGATGGAATAATACCAAGGCTACACAGAAAAGCTGGTGGCTCATCGGTGTGGACTGTTGCCTTCCGGTCTAGAGGGTGCAGGTTCAAATTCCGCCACGTACCAATGTATTTTCGAAATTATATGTACTTTTACCCGACACTTACGGTAAAGAAAAAAATCGTGGGTTTCCTCACACGCACGCCTGCGAAGGGATCGTGTGTGAAGTCGGGCTACCCGCACTGAGCCCGCGTGGACGACTAAAGCCTGTACGGGTCGGCTAGTGCCCCTCAGTGGAGTCGTTTATTAAGCTGAGGGTGAAAAAACCTTATCGTAAACAACGTGTTTCGCTGTGTGCGGTCCGGAGGCTCAAACTCCTTTTTTCCCATCCGTATTTAACCTTATTCGTCTTCCTTTTCAATGATTGACAACGCACGTATCAGGCACTCATCACGTATCCGTTGAATCGACTGCACGTTAGTCTACCTTTGCAAAATAAATAACGTCTTCTCTTTAACCTAAGATAAGTCATGAGCCCGAGTCTTGGGTTACGAGTCAATCGCCTCATAGCCATGCTGTGTGCCATACCATTCCAACAGGGACGATAAAATATTTGAAAATTAATGAAGGTGGATTTAAAAAACCCAAGCTAAATCGAACTTGCTAAGCTGTTAATAAAGGCTTACACTACAAGTGTGTCTTTAAAAATATGTATTGTACTTAGTCTCTGATATTGTAATTGATGTATAAAGTTAATGATATTCTAAAAATACGTATATAAAGGTAGATACGCCATCCGTGCCTCAAAAACGAACCGACAAAGAGACAGTTGTAGGCTTTTGTTTAGGTAAATGTACGCTCATTCGAAATTTGTGTATGTGTGCTGCCGCTGCATTCGGATTCGATTGTTTTGTGAGCATATCACGAATGTAGAAATTTTTACATCATTATGTAAAGTAATAAAATTGCGTGTATTGGAAATACCCATTTAATAAATTTTAAGGATATTCGCCGACTGTAAATAACGTCAGTTTGAATATCAAATGTAGATTTGGCCCTACATTAATCGTATTATGCATTGTCGTAATGAAGGTATAGCTAATGTAAAATGTATTTCGCCCACGGGCGTAATACTTTAAACGGAACATATTCAATTTATTCGCTTAACTTTTCTGTATTAAAAGATTAATTTAAGATTACATAGTATTGCCTCAAGGCTTAGATAAAACGAATAATAAACACCTTACGCAAAATCTAGCTGTTTATTTTCCAATAGAAATGGGACCGTTGCTTTGCGAATGGACAATAATGACGTGTCTTATTCATTCTCATTCAATGGTAATGTTTGAGAATTGTTCGGTGCATAATAGTTTATTTGTTCACCGCTGAACAAACAACAACGGCATAGTTAAATTGTGATGATGTTAGTGAAAGTTTTGATTACAATCTCTGGATTGATCGTTTCATTTGAGATGCGTTGTCGAATCGCAATGAGATGACTACATTATTTTGGATTGTTCGGATCAAACAATAGTTATGTTCGATGAGTAACACGATTCTTGTCTAAATGAGAACGTTTCGGTAGGTGTATTTAAAAAATAAATACCTAATGACTACAATGTTAATGCATATAGTTAGGCTTATAACTAGTAGCACGCGGCAGAGCACCAATGCGCTGGACCGACCAGGTCAAGGCAGCAGTTGGGGGTCCCCTATAGCAGTGCACTAGACAGGCGGCGGTGAGAGCGGAGTGGCGGAACATTGTCAAGTGTGCCACTCAACCTTTCTTTCCTTATGACCACGACCACTCGTCAAGAGTGTTTACGATTAAGAAGAAGATATCTAGTAGACCGAAAATACATCCGGATTTATTCAAACTCGGGCCCTTATGCCGCTAATTTTAAGATATTGCTTATTTGCATGTTTTGTTTTCTACAAGTCAAATGATGCCATTATCGTTTTTTAACGACATGGCAAAGATTTTTTTTGTGTCTCATTTGTTGGTAGAATTTCTAAATTGGTATTCAATTACTATTTGTTACGTATTTAACGTTCGTTTGATAGTTGACACAGTGGTTTAAATAACTTTAGAGACACACTTAAGGTAAATTTGGTGCATTTGTAGATTAGGAGAATTGAGGCCCTGAGCTTTTTAATTTCACATGCTTTCTTTATATTCTTTTCATGCAATGTGGTAGGTGGTAATATTTAATCATTCATCCGTATATTTCAATGTTAAGATTAAGATGACATAGAAATAATTTCTGCATATAAGAAACGTGATTAGCCCCACTGTCGTAAATGTTTTATAACATTTTATTACGTATTCCATCTTGCTTGTGAGAGGAATTTAAATAACTAAGTCACTGTTAATTTATATTTATTAACGAACACAACTTCCATTGCACATAAAGTATTTAATATTTATGTCAAAACATGTACAGCACAGTGCTTTCTAATTGGCACACTTCATATATGGTTTGTTAGTAAAGTAACCTACTAATTCCATTTAGGGGAAGACTAAAATATAATGCACTTATTGAGTACAAGTATATTAATTAAATGAGTCTTTTAAGGCCTTAGGTTTTACGTTTTATGTTTGTGCCTGGCTGACAAATGACTTATTAATTGAACGATTCCCAGCCACGCCTGTGGTCGACGGAATTCGCCCTTTCAAAAAGCTTGGAAATAATGAGGTCGGCAACTAGTTTTATCATCGCCTAATCTTATGTTTACAAACTCGAAACCATTACGGCCTTTTCAAGATTTTAACAACTTGGATAAATAATAGTTCTTCATGTCCATATAAAATTAAGTTAGTTAGTAAAAGCTAAGTTTATTTAGTGACTTAAGTTAAAATTTGAACTTCGATCTTTATACGTTTCTAATTCAAATTCATTAGATACTTAAATTTCATTACGGTAATAGCCTCGTAAATTATTTACATATTGATACTAGTTGACTTTAATAAACTAGGGATACTTCATTATTTTATTCCTTAATTTAATAGTACAATTGGGCAGCGTCTATGTTGTAACTAAAGGTTTAAGTTGCTTAGGTACTTTTAATAATATAGATAAATTAAGCTCTTGGTCCCCCATGATACCTACTCAAAAGGACAGCTGTAGAGTATAATAGTGTTTTAGATATTATTTTTATAGCTATACGATCTTTACTTTTTTACTTTGTCTTCATTTCATGTATTCATAAACAACAATCTATTGTGTTTGAATTCACAAGTATATTAAAATACATTTTCAATCATATGTTAACTTTAGATAAACAGTTAACTTAATAGAAATCATTATATTCATAATTTCTTTAGTATTATTTGCGGAAGTTTTATTCCGAAAAAATAAACTATCGTTAATTCTGTCAATTCGTATTATTTATCTCAATTATAGAATACACGTTTAAAAATAGCTGTGCTCACGTAACTCAGAACTAACTACGAGCTGGTTTTATCGCTACATTATGAGAACTCTGGTTAATCTCGTTGCGTTTAATTTCTTATTGGAAACTATGGCTAAACTACTACGCGGCTGATTTAATTGTAGATATTATATCTCAGGCAATACGTGCTTATTAAGAAGTTACGTTTCGCGTAATATATATTAATCGCGTTATATTGGATGGTTGATAACATTGATCTGGCTGCACTCGCACAATTTATAGTAAAGTAAAGTAAAGTAAAATATTTATTCAGAAAACAATTACAACATTAATCGTAAACAAAGTTAAAAAACAACATTTTTAAATTTATGCAATTGCACTGAATGGAAGTCTACTCAGCGTAGTCAGAACAACCACAGGATGTCCTGACGCTGGTCTTCCGTAGACACCGTTGATGAGGTAAGAGGAGCCACTACGCCGCGTTCACTAACACAATAGTATACAGCTATATAAAAAAAGATACAGATACATAAAAAATAATTTATATACGAATATAAATGATCATATGGATAGATTATAAAATATAAAATAACTTGAAACAAATACAAAATAACATTAAATTATGAACCCATTCCCGCCTTATTTTTGAGTTAGTTTCTTTTTGCAATTTAAGTAAATGAAGTTTGTATTTAGTTTTAAAAGATCCGGAAACTGGGCATGCTCGAATGGTGGGGGAATGTTGTTCCAGCATTTCGTGGCAGCGTACCGAAAACTACCACGAAATATTGCTGTTCTATGTTTTGGACAGATAAGACGGGAAGCAGTTCTGACGTGAAGAGAAGAAAAAGATAACTTGTCATAAAGATACTTAGGTGACCTTTTACAGATAATTCCATACAGAAGGCAGGCAAGGTGAAGTGAGCGTCTAGTTGTCATATTCATAAGGTTGCTTTGGTTAATGTATGGAGAAACATGGGCCCTAGGAGGAATTCGGAAACAAAATCGTGCACAGGCATTTTGAATACGCTGTATGAGTTTTTTTGTGTAACCATACATACACTCACCAGTCACAGTATCGGCATAGTTAAGCTTTGATAAAATTAAGGTTTCACAAAGCCTAATACGGAGTTGAACATCTAAATACCTGCGAGCTTGTACAGAACTTTAAGTCTATAGAAGCAGTTTTTTACTACTTCTACAACGTGTTTATGGAATCTAAGCCTATCATCCATAAGCACCCCAAGGTTTCGTGCTTCTTGAACCTGCTCAACAATAGTTTCCCCAATAGGTTATAGGTTTGCTATTAAAGCCTTCAGATTTCGTCACCTGTAAGTACAATCCCACGAGCTTTTTTTTAATTAATTACTTAATACATTTCTGAAATCGCACTCTTCGTCACAGAACAATAATACAACATTTTGTTTTGGCTTGGGATTGAACCCCGGGCTCCTGGTGTACGTCAAGACTTTAAAATTTAAAGTTTACCTTATTAAAGTGCAATTTATGTAATTTAATATTATGTACATTATTGATGATTCAATAAGCGCGTTTCTCTTACGATCGCGTAAGTCAAGCAACAATCGCAATTGTCGTTGATGATTGACCAAAAACATTATTTGTATCTACGACCAATGAAAAGCCGTATCAGTTTCAGACGCAAGCATGACGTAAGTCACTTATAAAAATGTTTTGGAAACGAACCAGTGAACAGTCAGATAAAAAAATAACTTTGTACAACTATGCCATACGAGTTAAAAATACAGGCTAACATTTGAATTACATTTTGTATCCGTTTAAACCCATACAACATTATTAAACACTTGATACAAATGAGTGTTCCTACATTCGTCCCAAATCCATTAATTCTAAGTCTATTAGTTATCTCTAATTACTTAATTGTACCACAGTTTCAAGTGTGGCGAGATAAGTAGTCTTGAATTACATGTTTAACTATAACTACACACGTAAGTAATGATTGCCCCAAATTCACGGACCAAAGAAACATTTATCAAGGGAAATATTCTATTCACATGTCCGAATGCAAACCCCTTGACTAAATTGGTAAGTCAAGTTTCATGTTAATTTATTCAAAGTATTCATTCATACTTCCTTGAATCTGGTGTGAAAACTACCGAGCTCCAGTTTTATAATCCTTATCAAGTTAACAGTTTCTTAGATGGCGCCACTATATTGATAGCGTTGAAACTTATGAATAAATTTGCAACCACGATATTAAAAGAAAACTTTACTTAATATAAGTTGTTTCAAAACATAATACAGTCATTTAGAAACTAAAAAATACATACTAATTTAAATCCTAAAATAACCTATTCATATAATTTCCTATTGACATTCCCTGTTATCCAGACAGCATCTTGTCGGACTTTCAGAGCAGAGTGCTACATAAATTTATCCATTTCAAACAAATGTTTAGTTATGAATAATAAATTGCAACATTGCACTGAAAATTGTTTAAACACTGAGTTTGAGAAGTTAAATTATTTGTTGTTATCCAAATTGTTTCATTAATTATATATTTACGTAAAGCTTTCTTTGGCGCTGAACGATTACGTCTACTAGGCTAAGTACAACTATCAGGTTGTATGTGTTAGTGAATAGATCCTAGACAATGAAGGTAAATAAGCAGTCGATTTACCGATTTTATACGTGTAATGATACTGAGCTGTCTTCGTGAGAATTAATTGCAGTGCTTGGGACTTTTATTATGCTATACGATAGTTACATCGTCCCGTGAAATAGGAGTGTTAAACACATTTTACTATTAGCTAGTTAAATATCAAGATATACCTTAAAGAGTTAACATCTTTCGTCTCGGGTGACGAAATAGCAGTTTTGACGGAAAATAATGACTTGCTACCAATAGCTAATGTTTTCCTTCAACAATGCATCTCTCATGAGCAAGCAGCATTAAGTACTAAAAAATCAGCGGAGTGAACTGTTTCCTGATCGTTTCATAAGGAAAAACAAAGTGTATTGTACATCGAACGATCCAGGGAAGTAAAAACGTATCACGTTAACTGTACTACAACTGAAGCCAGTATGAAGACTTTAACACATCATTTATACATGTAAAATAAATGATAATGTGCACCACCAGAATATCATGCATTCAATTCGATTTATTGCGAAATATTCAACGATATACAATTATACAAAACAGAGCCTGTCGCTGTGTTGTCGAATAACATAATTAGGTACACCGCCTAACGAAGCGAAGCGAAATTTTCGCATCGCACCTGCCGTTTCGTTATTTATAGCCGTTTGTTAGTCCAAAGCGAGCCTATTTCAAGCTTCCGCGGTTGCATTCGTTACAAATCGAAGGGCTTTTACAATTTAATGTTACTTTTTATGGTTTCCTGCTGCCCGTGTAGCTGACGTTAACGCCAATGTCACGTTTGAGAGATTACCGCAGATCCACGATGTTCGTCCACAAATGACATGTGAACGTGGTCAAGACAAGCAATTATACGACGAGTAACGTCCATAACTTTGAGCAATGTTCAGTTTGATGACTTCTGGTTTTAAAAGAAGTTATGTATGTCTTTATTGAATCGGTCTTTCAGCCTTTGTTTGTTTAAATTTGTTTATTTAATCAAATACGGTTTTATTCTAAAAGATTTTAAAACTTGCTTTTATATGCTCAGTTTAATTAGCTTATATATGCAATACACATACACAAATTATAGATCTCTAGTAGACTGATGGTGTTATCTCAGAATTTCCAAAAAAAACCTGTTTTAAAAAATTTGTACATCTAAAATATTACTGTTTTACAGGTCCATGTGAAGTGGAAACAGGGCAATCCAGCATCATAGTTGATATCGAGGAGAGCAGAGGAAATCGTAAGTATCATTGCGAGATATCCAGTTACTATACGTTTCAATGCGCCGTTTTACTTAAATAACATCCAAGCAAACGCCTCGCAGCTGCTATCATTATAATAATCTATCGCATTATCTAATCAAGTTACGTCAAACTTAATGTCAAGAGCATCATTATTGAGAGGAAATTGTAACTCATTAACCAGATCAACTACGCATTACTGTTTATGGAGCTATTTTACATACGTCAAACCACAAATCTTAGTAGTTTATAGTAATGCAGAGAGCTGCATCATGTCGATGTGTTGACATGAAAACAATACTCATAGCAAATAACTGGGCGCAAAAGATTCTCTGCAACGTAATTTGAATTGTAAAAGGCAGAATTATTGAATGACATACCTACTCTTACCTTTTGGGAAGCGGTAGTATTGAAACATTTACATATGGCCATTTAAAAAACTTATTCATTAATTTTCCTATAGCTTTGCTGTATTGGAAGACCTGTGCCTGCAGTGGGATGTTATATGCTATAATGATGATAATGATTTATTATTTTCCGTAAATATTATCTCGAACGCTTTCGTCTTTCTGAAAGCACGATAAGGCGTTAGTTCTGGCTTATATCTTCAGATGGTAGTCGTTAAACTTCATCTCCAGAGTAACAGTTACACTGATTGAATTATTTGTTATCTATATATTTTTGTAGATAGTAGTAGGATGTTAATTGGACTCAGCTTTCTGTTTCTGCAATTCTGAACCTAGCTAATAATTTCGAATCACAAGTATTCTAAATAGAAACAGTAAATCCTGTCTAAACCATAGCACGGGTGGATAATAAATTGCCGTATTGATAGGACAATTCATTGATACATTTAAGACCATTCGGTAGTTATAAACGTTTAGTAATGCTCGACATTCTGACACTCGTTGATTGCTTGCCTGCGGTTTTATTAATTAGGCACATGTGTTTTTCGCCTGCAGCACGCCGCTTGATAGCTTAGGTAATTGGAGTGTCACAGTTGTTTTACATTTATCTCGTTTTGTGGCTAAAGATTTGATTATATTAGACTTGTACTAGCGTTTGGTTGGTGAGGTTTTGAACACTGTATAGCGTCGAGTGCAAATTTTCGCCTACGAATTTCTGCAACGCTGAATAAGAGCGTAGTGTGATTTATTAGGTTGTTTAAAAAAAGATGGATATTACTATTTGCGTTAGAATACCGGCTCCTTTGTTTGAACTCCCAAACAGACACGTTTGAAAAAATATGTAATAGAGATACATAATATTTTTTACAAATCAATAAATTAAATAACACATTAAACACTACAATAATTTCATCTTTCCACTGAATATAGATTGGGCGTTGGAATTGATGATGGATAGGTTTTTGTTTATGAGTAGATATAAAAGTAGATAGGTATGATACTCGTAACATCCCACAATTTATTTTACCTTTGATTTATGTGTATTGACAGTCAAATTGAGTCTTGTTATGACATTATGTAAATAAAATGAATTCATTCATTAATTCTTCATGAATATTGGAATAATAAGAGTTAAAATTTACAAAAAAATCTACATATGTATATAATAATGTAAAGTAATGCCTGCGTACCGATGACATTTGAATTAAAGATCTTTGACATTTCTTTGCAGAAGTAAACCAAAGCACGGTACCAGCAGAACTGCCAATCGTGGGTGAACCTGACGTGGATGTGGTGCTGTCTACTGTCTTCCCTAAGGGCCCGACGCTGTTTCAGCTAGATGGAAAGCGCTTACAGCTGTTGCAACCGCTGGACAGAGATGCGGACAATCTTTCACATGGTGTTTCAGGTGATTAATAACATCGTTTACGTCACTTGAAGTGTTGACAAAATAATATGGCGGACAAAACACAATATTAACTTCGTTTAAAATAAACTAGATTTAGCATTTGGCCGCCATTTCACCTGATGTTAAGCAAAGTTGCGGTCGAAGATGGATCATTCCTGTATTTTGCTCGTCCAATAAAACTTTGACTAAAATAGTGACATTAAGGTATCATCCACGCAGAATAAGCACGTAATTATAGGGTTCATTACTTATATTTCTTAAAAAGGCAATATTATTAACATAAAATAGTTGATTACACTATCATCTTCAATAATTCAGGCACAAAATGTTCTTTATGTAGCACTTATGTTCTACCATACACGATGCTTATGTCTACCATAAATTTCCTATTGCTTCTAATGCTTCCATTGAAAGCTATCGCACTGAGAAATATTCTTTTCATCCTGTGGGTGAACGTTCGTCACCATGAAGTCATTCAACAATTCCATTTCTGCCACATGTACACAAGCTTCGGTAGCATTTTAGTAAATAACATTTCTTCCTTATTTCTTACTTAAAATTAGTTTTGATTGCATGTGTGCAAATCGAAAAAATATATGACAGTAGGGGGCACTACACGCCTATAGTGTTAGTAAATATTGTGAGAGGTCAATCGTTTTTCCAAGTCACGAGTTTTGCTTGGTTTGGTGTGTCTCTTGGTTACTAACGAGTAAAATTCAGTAAAAAATGTTCTTTTTAAATATTTTTGATCTATCTCAGTATTTAGCGATCAGCGTTATTATTATTTTTTATTTTATCTTTAGGTATATTTAAAACTACAACCATAGGATGTATTTGATTAAATTGTAGTATTGTATTCAAAGCTATTCATTTTCACCATGCCTTTTATATCTCACTCCGCTAACATTAATTTTGAACGCGATTGGCTAAAATTGTGCCTGTTGCCACGATGCTATAAATCAGGTGGCCACCTGCCACTGGCGCCTCGGGCCGTATCAACATTAATTGACGTGAAGAGGTGCGCCTAATTAATGCAGTTTCACTATCTGTTACTTCAAACGTCAGTATAACCACACCTTGTATGATATAATAATTAATTAATAAGTATTCTCGACACTTACATACTTACATCATCTGACGGGTCTGTTAGAAAGAAATCAAAAGCGTTCATGTGGGATAAGCGCACAAAATTACCTACAAAAGTATTTTTTTGTTGTACTATCTCTTAAAGCGTCGGTGGCTCAATGGTGTGGACTGTTGCCCTCCTGCCGGGAGCGCTGAGGTTAAGATCCCGCCACATACCAATGTGTTTTCGAATTTTCGAAATTATATATACGTTATCCTACGCTTATACGGTGAAGGAAAACATCGTGAGGAAACCTGCGCACGCCTGCGAAGAAATTCAAAGGTTGTGCGTGAAGTCGTCCAATCCGCACTGGCCCGCGTGGCTACTTAAGCCTCTACATCCTATATGGGTAGGCTCGTGCCCTTCGGTGGGGACGTATACTGGGCTGATGTTCTCTTAAAACAGTAACGTAACTTCTCTTTAATCTATGTCCAGCAGTGCATGGCGATAGGTTGAAAGAAGATAACAAAAAAAGCACTAAATACACAGATATAAAATCTATCACCAGTATGTGACGACTAAGAAACAAAATAACTTGGCAACCCTGGTATTCTAGAGGAACTTAATGGAAACTCAGCATCCAATATGCTAACATGTATAATTTATGTAGTCACTACATTACACATTGTAGTGTTCTGAATGCAAAATATGACTAAGCAAATAAAATTTTGCAGTTGGTGTGTCAAGTAAAGGCGACCAAGAAACGGCGAACCATCCCCGTGATAGTACGTGTCTCCGATATAAACGACAACGCACCTGTATTCCAAGGAGTCCGTATCAAACCAATGTCTCCGAGGTGAGTTTATTTAATGGAAAATGCCTTTATATTTCATACCGGCCATCACACAGTTTAAAAAAATTGAGCCATAAAAGTTCTTAAGTAGAACCTCGTTTAGCCTGCAGTGGCTAAACGAGGTTCAATACCTCAAACGAGGAAAATAATATGTGTTATGTTAATATAGTTTGGGAAATCATTGTAAGTTTTTGTGCCGGAAACAATGTAGGAACTCTACAAATTATCACCTTTAGAAATACTAAGAAGCGGTAGACAGGAATTCTAAACCTTGAATTGTTTTATTTTAAAACCAAACATAATACTGTGCGTATATTAATATCTGCATATTTTTCAGCTGGTCCCAATAGGCACAACTATATTCGAAGGCATTAAAGCGTTAGACGTAGATGCCGGTGTAAACGGCCTGGCCGAGTATTTCATTGTACCAGGAGATAATAAAACCTTGGAGAGTACTAATGCGGTCGACGGGTATGGTTACTTCGCCATACCAGTGCCTCACCAAGGGCAAGTGGTGGTCAACAGAACGTTGGACTATGAGCGCACACAGCAGTATCTAGTCACTATTGTTGCTTCTGTAAGTAAACACTTTATCTGTAATTATTCTTCGCTTTGTTATGAAATACGAGTAGTTCAATTCCTACGATTTATTGCTAAAGTTGATCGACTAGATACATTGTCAGTGGGACCTGCTACTTCGCTACTGCCGTTATCATCGTTATTTTTGTATGGATTTGAATATGCTTTGCTGTTTTCTTCTTCGCGAAGAAAGAAAACGTCTCGAGTGCACTATCAATACAATTTACAACTACTTTTTTCTATAGCGCTGATAATTAATATATGAAGCTTATTGTAAATTAAATCGTACGTCGACAATAAACGGTTTTAATAAATTTTCTGGCGTAATACCTATCTTACTTGTATTATAATTTTATATTTAATTCGATAAAAACGATTTGTGCTATGTTTGGAAAGGTTCAGTTTTCTTAAATTAGTTACTAAAATTAGCGATCATAAAGTAAGCTGCAAGTGTTATACCCATAACTGTTGATGATTCTAGGATCGTGCGCGTGATGTCAAACGACGAATGTCCGCTACCACCACGATGATCGTGAACGTGTTAGATGATGACGACCAAGACCCTTCGTTTATATACAAGGGTTGTACGCTGCACGAAGGAGCGTGCTTCAACCCGGAGTACTCTAGTTATGTAAGTATGAGAAAATTTGTAAACGCTCATAATATGAACACAATAGAAAGGCAAAGGTGAAGCTAATATAGAAGTTTTATAGAAAATCAAGGTATTTACGCTTGCTTTCAATGGTATTTTTTGTTTATCACTTGAAAGAACAAAAGAGAGTAAAGTGTAAACTTTACACATTACCTGAGGTGTTTTGGATGTAGGCGTCATAGCAAATTGACATCCAAGTTCATTTACGTATATAATCGTATAATAAAAGTTAAAAATATTAATTTATCTGGGTTACAGAAAGCTTCCGAAAACAGTTTTATACCATTCCTATGAAGTCAAAAATCCTCATCTATTTCCCTTTTCGGATATTAAGTTTTGTAGGTCATTGTCTATTGGTATATGTACTTTGATTTTTGTTGTTTTGTTTTTCAAAATATTTAAAAGCTCCACACATAGCCTTAGTGAGTAAGAAGAAGCCTTTTTGAATTCGGCAGATTTCCATGAAGATTAATACCTACATACACGTAATTTTCCCAGGTAAATAGCGGTGTGTTAGCAGGCATCTTGACAATAGAACCAGAGAAGATTCAGGCAGTCGACATGGACACTTTAGACGCCAAAATCCGGTATAGCATCGACAGTGGCGAGCCGGACTCTTGGGCGACTTACTTCACCATTGATCAGAACAGTGGAGCAGTGAGGCAGTTGACGCCCGTTGATAC
>PQWD01005091.1:32201-42664 GCA_019425675.1 Leucinodes orbonalis | reverse complement strand
TTTTGTTTTTCAAAATATTTAAAAGCTCCACACATAGCCTTAGTGAGTAAGAAGAAGCCTTTTTGAATTCGGCAGATTTCCATGAAGATTAATACCTACATACACGTAATTTTCCCAGGTAAATAGCGGTGTGTTAGCAGGCATCTTGACAATAGAACCAGAGAAGATTCAGGCAGTCGACATGGACACTTTAGACGCCAAAATCCGGTATAGCATCGACAGTGGCGAGCCGGACTCTTGGGCGACTTACTTCACCATTGATCAGAACAGTGGAGCAGTGAGGCAGTTGACGCCCGTTGATACGAGCATCGCGAAGAAGTTTCAGCTGGTTATACGGGTACTTATTTTAATGAACACCTGAAAAACAACACAGAAATGTCAGAAATAATATTTTTTATTGTGTCCGGATGCTTGACGTAAAAAGAGTTTAGACCAGACACCTGAATAGGACAAGTCATGTAAAAGGAAGACCTACTAAAATCATTATTAGGTATTAATTTCAAAGCAATAATTGTAATTACAACTACAATTCTCGGGCAAGGCGTTTCTTAGTCACATCATTATTTAAGGTTACAGATTAAAATCCTCAATGCTGACCCAAACGACTTTCATCGTTCAGGGAATTTTGACAGTTTTCCGCCTCGATGGTTCATAACTATACGGTACTGCAATATTTTTTATTACAACTACAATCTTAGGGCAAGGCATTTTTTAGTCACATCATTATTTGAGGTTAAGGATTAAAATTCTCAATGCTGACCCAAACGATTTTCATGATTGAGCGGATATTGACAGTTTTCCGTCACAATGCTACATAACTAAAGGAAATGTATATACCTTTGTTTTTAAAATCAGTTCATACATTCCAGGCGAGAAGTATCAGAAGCAAAACGATTACCACGGCGAAGCTTACGATAACGGTCCGCCCCGTGGACGCCAGCCGCCTGTGGTGCACGCTTCGTCCGACGAAGGTCAAGTCGGAGAACTCACCGAAAGGCACCAAAGTTGTTGATGCTAACGGCATGCCAGTGAGACTGAGCGTGTCCGATCCTGACTTGGTAGTTCTCGATATATTATTTTTGTGAAGACGATAATTAAGTGAGTAAGAGTGTGAGATAAAATGAGAATGAGTTTAGTAGTCTGTTGAGATAATTTATCAGTTAATTTCAATGCTTTTATTAAACAGCTCGGCTAGAGTGTAGGTGTTCATAAGATGATGATGTTTTTATTGTGAGTTTCTCACGAGACGACAACTATTGAAGCAGCTTCTCAGGTTTCATAAACATTTTGTTAATATTTTTAGTGTTCATATTTTTTGAGAACTAAATCGAATTGGAAGTGACTCTCAGCAGTGAATAAATAGCCTCTTTAAACTTAAAAATCCTTATACTAGCTGGCTTTCTACAGAAATATTTGTTAGTGAATAAGTAATAATAATAATTACTTTAAATACCTACTGTAAATAAAATATATACTTTTTATAATAGGGACCGGGAGATCCAGTACCACCATACACATTCGAGTTGACAACCAGCTTCTTTGATATCGACAAAGATGGCTTCCTCGTTGTAAGCGATGAAAACTTGGACCGGGATACACCGAATCGTGGCAAATTTAGATTTCAGGTAAAATGTTTCTAAATATTAATAATTCGTTCCAAAAACACAAAATAACGACATATATTTCAACGTCTCAACTTACCAGTTTACTTGTTAAACATGGTTTTCCGAAACAATAAATGAATTTGGACCATACCCTACCATATGTACCTAATCTATATACAGTATGCGACAGCAAGCCGCTATATTATCTTGGTTTAGCAGGATATCAACTCTTTCAACAAAGAGTTAATATCCTGCACACTACATGTCACACACTTTCTTGCTTTATCTTTTTTAGATAAAGTAAGAAAAAAACTAAACTTTGTTTTTATTTTACACACACACCCACACACATTTACTTTTTATTTTTAATTTCTGTGTGGTGTGTCCACATATATGCCTGGATTCCAGATACAATTATCCATTGTGTCTATTGGATATAATAGTGGCGGTAGAGTGGACATTTTTGGTCAAAAAACTTCCTCTAATAAATCTGGTCTCTCTTAATATCTCTTCTGTTATAATTTGGTCTCTTATAATTTAGTCAAAATCTTCCTCTATTTATTAATAATTACTTTTTCTAAAAAAAAACATGCTACAATTTTTTTCAGGTGGTGGCACGAGAAGCAAACGGTGACGCTGCATCTGCGCCCTTCTCCCTCAGCGTGCAACTATTAGATCAGAATGATAATGCACCCGTCATACCTAAGACTCCGCCCATTATCGTACCTGCAAGCTTGGAACCCACCGCTGTCCATAAGGTGAAAATAAGATATTCAATGAGTTAGCGATAAAACAGACAACAGTTTATGTGATGACAAGTGGCCATTTAGTGTAATGGTTAGAAGCTACATCGACAATTCTGAGGTCTAAATATCCGTTCCACGTATGACGCGCGTAGAGACACTATAATATCTATTGTTTACCAATGATGTATATAGATTCGTGATATGCTCACAAAACAACCGAGAAAAGTGTACCGAATGCAGCGACAGCACACATACACATATTTCGGTTGAGCGTACATTTACCTAAACAAAGAGCCTACAACTATCTCTCTGTTCTCTTTGGCAGTTCGTTTTTAAGGCACGGGTGGCATCATCGTGGGGCAACCTATGGTGTTCATATAATCGACACTAGATTATAACGATAGGTACTTTTTAAACGTACCTTTTCATTGGAAACAACATCGTTATATTGTTGCATCAGATACACAGTTAACTTCAGGAACCCCACGGACTACTATACTCGTTATACGAGTGTATGTGTTTATATTGTGAATGTATATTTCTTTTACAGGTGGACGCAACAGACATAGACGAGGGTGAGAATGCACGTATCACGTACAACATCTTTCACGTGTCTAATAATGGCGCAACAAATTCACTATTGATCCTAACACTGGAGTTATATGTAAGTTGCACACAACAGCACTTATCTTAGTTAATATCATCAAATATTTTAAATAATAAAATTTTGTAATTTACAAATACATTGATTGACGTGCGCAAATTTCCTATAAAATATATAAAAATTGTTTGATATGATTTTTAAAAAAAAGGCTAAATGCTAAGTTTAGCACTAGATCAAAGGGCTTAATGGAACTGTGGGAGGGTCTTTGGAATTTATTCATAGTTTATAGTATCCCTCTTCTCAAGCACGGGATGAGACAGGCGACTCGCACTAATTGTACCTATGTATGTAAAATACAGGTATAACTTCGACGAGAAATTCAATGTTGATCATTAAAAAGTATATTTTATTCAGATAATAATTACAAAAAAAAGTTTTCCGAACTTATTATTTCTTGATAGATTTTATTACAGCTTGAATTTGTCAGCTGTAATCAGCGAATGGTGTCGTAAGCGTATTGCTAGTATTGTTAAGTACTTTTGAAACTTTGGCATTTGGTTATAATATCACTGTGTGTGAATAATGAATGGTAATAATAACACTGTGTGCGTTTGAAATTGACCCAAGCTCAACACCACGAACCTTATAAGTTAAATCTGAAAATAATTTATTCATTGCACATAAGCATCATAACTATTAATTTAATAATTGATACGAAAACACTACTTATTGGCACCGTTTAAATAAAGCATGAATTCTTTATCATTTCATATTATTAGTTTTGAGATGTTGATACTTGTGAAAAACACCTAAGAATCTGTATTTTAAAATAACAATGAGTGTGGCACGTGTTTATTTTTTTTACACTAAACAATGCACTTTCGGTCCCTTTAGTTTTAACAATAATTATTTATTAAACCAAAATTTTATGAAACTCACCCAACGAACCGGGTACCCACTTGGTTTAGTTATTAAATTGATACAAATAATCCAGTGATCATACAAGAAGGTTAAAGAAAGGCTGAAGGTACTAAGGAAACTATTTACAAAGATTACTGTATATACATATTGAAACCTGTTATTTGAGTTATTTTATTGATACCATAAGTCTAATTATAATTACTATTCACTTACAGCTAGCACAGGCCGATTGCAAGCTGGCGAACAGTATAGTGTAACAGTCAGGGCGACAGATTCCAAAGGTCTCAGCTCTCAGGGCATTGTTGAGCTGTCAGTTGCCCCGGGGCCCAATACAAGGCCACCGCAGTTCTCATCACGAGACTACTACGCACCAGTGTCTGAAGGAGCGGCTATCAATTCTACAGTAACTACAGTAACAGTAAGTAATAGAAATACGGTGGTAAATGACTTGAATCTTGGCGAGGGCACTACCGTGCCCCCGATATCAATTACAAATATATCTTGATATCCATGCGTTCCTGTAACTTTGGATTCAAATGTATTATATACTATTGGTGTTTATTTCATATGTATATTATATACAATTGCTCTTACGGTGAAGCTAAACATCGTGAGGAAACCTGCGCATACTGCGAGGAGATTCATAGGTTGTCCATGATGTCCGCCAATCCGTACTGGGCCATCATGGACGACTATGGCCTATACACCCTTTACAGGAAGACTAAATTATAAAACAATACAAGTCGCTTCGAGACATCTCTTGTCTGATGATTAGTTCTTTATGATACAAGTGACTTGAAAGCCATTGTCCAAATCATACTTAAACAGTGGTAGTATATTGTGGCTGTTTTTTGACGTTATAAGTGCCTCTCTTGATCTGTATTTTTAATTTATTTTGAAGAAAACCTGCCCTGACTTTTCACGTCCCTTTAAATATCTTGCGCATAATTATTTAAAATCCATCGAAGCCTTTGTAGGTACATGGTTAAAACTTCTTCCTTAAAAAGACGGTTTGTCATTATGTTACTGATGTATTTTATAATGGTACTTATTCCATATTTTCCAGGCCAAGGACCCGGAAAATGAGCCCGTCACGTACTCAATAGTCTCCGGTAACGACCTCCGTCAGTTTGCCATCGGCGCCACCACTGGTATCATCACTGTCATCAGAAGTCTTGACAGAGAAGTTCTAACACGTTATCAATTGGTAAGTATCTTTTGTTTCAATGCATATGTATTGATTGTGAATAAAGTTGCCGCTCGATAGTCCACTTTTGGTAGTATATCGATAAGGTATCGATAGTTGGGCTAAAGGCAATAGTCAAAATCAATACAGTAAGTATAGTAGGTATAATCTATACTATAGCCTTGTAATAGTAAAAACGATTGGAACAGAAGCATACTATCGATAGTATCGATAATGTTGCTTGTAAAAATTGTCATAACCTCGATACTATAGATAATACTATACTATTCATAGGCCTATCGATGATTTTCAAGGCAACTGTCGACAATTCGCCAAGATAGATTGTGAAAGTCAAATGTTGTATTAAATGGCGTTTATTTTCTAAATCACAGATGGTAAAAGCTGAAGATCCTGGCAAATTATCAAGCACAGCGACTGTAAATATAAAGGTCACAGATATAAACGACAACAATCCAAAGTTCGACGAAGAGTCTTACCTGTTTCGTGTCAAAGAAGGTAAGTTTAAGCATTTGATATAATTCTTTGATAGTAATCGTGCCGTAGTCGTATGTATAATGTAAGTTTAAATTTAATATAGATAATAGAATTTCTATTGTGTCTAATTTTGAACATGTACATATTATCCATATATTACATCCTTATATTAAGTTTAATTGTTATACTCAACAGGCCAAACCACTGAAGCGCTTTTTTTCAAAGCATCAAAATTTATATTTTGAGTTTAGTATTTTAAGTTTTTTTATTATATTTTTGTATATTTTTTGACGTTCATAAGTGCTTTTTGTAAGCCCTAATTTGAAATAAATAGTTTTGACTTTGAATTTATAGAAATTCAAGGTACCTTATAAAATATTTTGAAGATATGTTAATATTGATAGAAAGGCAAAATCATACTAAGACATAAACTTATCTTAACCAATGAAAATAAGATCGTTCTAGTATTCTTGCTCAGGTAAACATTTAGTGGGTTACTAGGTGGTAGACTTTTAGATCAACCCAGGAAACAGGAGTGTTATGCACTTTTGTCTTCGGGATGAGGCACTGTAGCTAGTGAAATTACCGGGTATAAGAGACCTAACATCTTGTCTCGGTGACGGGCGCAGTGCGGCATTGATGGAGAATAATAAATGTCTATCAGTGTTGGTCTCCTTTAATGTCGCTCTGTCATGGTCTGGCGTATCACTTACCATCAGATGAACGTCCAGACCGTCCTGTACACTCATAACATAAAAAAAAACTCGAGAGTTGTATTAACAATACAATAACTTAAGCTATAGAATTTAGCAACAATATTTTAAATATGACTTCTTATTTCCAGGAGTGTCTGGTGAATTTGTGGGATACGTCCATGCTACCGATATCGACGAAGGTATCAACGCTCTAGTCAGCTACAGTCTGCCTTCAAATCTTCCCTTCAGTATCGATAATGGAACAGGTCTGATTAGTACCAATACTAAATTGGATTATGAAACAACAAAGGTAATCAATATTGCTTTACTTATTTTATTATAAACAAAATGTTGCATTATGGCATGGTATCCATTACAATGACTTCGTCACGACCGAAGTCAACCACTCAGAAAATTCGTGGGTCCGTTTACTCCCTCAATATAAATTGCGTAACCTAATCCTTCCTGTATAAAAAGATTTTTTTAACGAAAGGAAGTGTCAAGTTTAAGAGACAAAAAGGCTCAACTATGATTCTAAAAAAAATTATGTAATCGCTTCGTAATAAATTATATGTACGTTATCCGACGCTCTTGCGGTGAAGGAAAACATCGTGAGGAAACCTGCGCACGCCTGCGAAGAGATTCAAAGGTTGTACGTGAAGCCCAACCCGCACTGGGCCCGCGTGGACGACTAAGACCTAAACACCCTATAAGGGTAGGCTCGTGCCCCTCGGTGGGGACGTTTAATGAGCTGATGATGACATTTCTACAAGGAACTTAAGAATTATGAAGAATATTCAGAACTATCTTTTCATTTTCAGGACTACGAATTCGTTGTAACGGCGACCGATGGAGCCATAGACAAAAGATTAGGAACAGCATCAGTAACAGTGCTGGTCCAAGATATTCCTGATGAAGTGCCCGTTTTCCCGCAAGCAGTTTACTCTGTGCACGTTCCCGAGAATGCACCGGACTACCCAGTTGTTAAAGTTCGGGTAAGTATCCATTATGAACTAAGATCCTAAGTTTTCAGTTTTTTTTTATTTTCGATATCAGTAGTCATTACTCAATGTTTCACTTTATAAAGATTACTTCTTGAGTATTTTAAAAAGTGTGAGACCAAGAATAAAAACGTCTGCGTAGGAACGGTTTGTGGAACAAATTCGTTAAAGAAGCCCAACGCTGATTAAAGTCCTGACACACTTTACCATTGAGGGATGCACAAAGAAAGTCTAAACAGTGATAACAGATATGAATTATCATATTTATATTATGATTATTAAATCATTATTCAATTGGCTTTATTAATGTATTTTTAGGCGGAAGACCCAGATACGACTCCAGAGATAACCTACACTATTATGATGGGTGATATGGACTTTTTCTCTATCGATCGCAAGTCTGGAAATATAAGAACAATTAGACCTCTCGATAGAGAAATGATGGCCCGTCACGAGCTAATCGTAGGTACTGAAGAAAATAACGGCATGGGACCTCGTTCCAATACTACGGTCGAGGTGTTCGTAGATGTAAGTAACGGTTTGAATTCTAATAAAATATACTTTTACTTTGTGAGATACGTGTAAAGATAACTTACACAACATCTATTTAAACAGCCTATGACGTTCCACTGCTTTCTTTTACGATTTCTATGAGATAAATTCTAAATTGTGTGAAGTTTCAATAGAAACTATACGTTAACTGCTATTACTTTCACTAATTCAGCATTTTAGAAGTATTTTATTTTCACGACCCATTTGGTGTAACAGTTGAAGACGTCTGCTATGTACTAAACCAAGGTTTCCGGGTTCGATCCCCGGGCAATACAAACATTATGTGCATGAACATGTCTGTTTGTATTGGTCGAAGTGTTTCTGTGTATAATATGTATGTATTTACAAAAAAGTAAATAAGTTTGTTTATCCGTTGTTTCGAACCTATATTAAAGGCTAGGTGTGTATGTGGATATTTATTTATTTATTATATCCAGTCCCTCTTATTACTTATATTAAAAATACATCTTTTCAGGACAAAAATGATAACACACCAATATTCACGTCCGTGATTCGTCCAATTACAATAGAAGACTCGTCGTCCATCGGCACATTGGTACAGTCTCTGACGGCTGTCGACGCGGACGCCACTGCTCCGAATAACCGAGTCCGGTATAAGTTAGTCGGCAGAGGGAAAGCTTCGAAGTACTTCACCGTGGAGCCTGACACTGGAGCTGTTAGGGTCAGGGATGATTTGCGCAAGGAGACCGATAGCGAATACACTGTGAGTATACTTATCTTATATGACCGAAAAGTCAGTTTACAGGGCTAACATGTTGTGAGTCTTATACCTTGAGAACACGTTGAAAACGCTTTGTGCTTACCAATTGCCCATTTAAGGTTTAAAGGCCATCTCCAGCGAGCAGGTATTTTATCACATCGTTTTGTATGAAAAGCAGACAGCTTTAGTCAACACAAAAAAAATCTATTGTCAAAGTCCAAACCCCTCGAAAGCACAAAGTTAGAGTGTTCTAACTTTGTGCTTTCGAGGGGTTTAATATGCTTTGGAGGAGAAGTGGATCATATTCACAAAATACTATTTAGTCTTTCTGACCGACTTTAGTTTTTATTTGATTAATATTTCGTAGTCAAATTGTGATTGCTTGCCCATAACAAGGAAACTGCCTCCACAGTCTTGTGAAACCATCTAAATGGAAATTTATAAATGGCACACTTACATTTTTGCATTTTAAAGTACATCTTGTGGTGCATTTTCTAAGTACTTACACTAATCGCTAATCATATTATTTTATTTTGCAGGTGGATGTACAAGCTTACGATCAAGGAGATCCTGTGATGTCTTCCGTAACCAGTCTTACAGTATACGTCAGTCACTCTGCAACCGTTCCTCCAGATGTAAGTATCTTGTAAAATATTTATAAAACACATTTTTCAAATGGTTTAAGTTTATCTTTTTTTTGATCTGGTGATTAACAGAAGCAAATAACAATTATTTTGAAAAATATAATTCCATTTTGTTTTCATCAAGGTCCAATGTCCTTCTTTTTCCAATTAAATAAATTAATCCATTTTAGATCAGGTTGATTGTTAAACGGGAAACCATTAGTTATAATGGATACTGGATAATATATATACATATATATATATATAATATATATTAGATAGGTTTCCAGACAGAAAATTATTAGGGTCTGTCATTTTTGTAATACTTAATATCCATTGTTACTAACATTTCTATTTGCTTATTAGGAAGTATTTCTCTTAAAACAATCAGTAAATATTAAATTAGCTATATGTATGAATGCAAACTTTTTAATCAATTAGTGTTTCTGTAAATAAAAACATATTTAATTTAAAAACTGAGTCAGTTTGTAGCTCTTGGCTTTTGGTTGAACAAAGGTTGACTCTTGGTTTTGGAGTACAAAATATTTCTTTTTAATCAACCGTTTAAGAGAAACTATGAGTATAATGCAGCTACATAGAGTTTAACTTCACTAAACTTTTATTGTTAACCTATATCTTCAGCAATATCAGTTCAAAAAATGTATAAAGTATGTGTTGCAGAGTCGCGTTTATTTTAACGCCTGACGGTATCGACAATAGCAAGTCCCGCGAAGCGGTTCAACGTAACGACGATTTTTTAAAGATCATTGCGTATCTAGCTCCAGAAAGGTGTACACTATAATTTTTTCATCTGTTATTATTTTATTATCGAGTCAATCTAACATTTTATCACAATTTGGAGTCTCATTCAAGTCCAAAGCGTGGGCAAATCAGAATGATATTCATCCGTTGTTTGTACGTCCATAATACGGCTTCGCGGCTTAACTGGGAGCTGAGGTCATGTGAATATTTTATTTATTTTATTTCAGTAGGTTGGTATATACTTTTACAAACTGCAATAGTTAAAAAATACATACCTTTCTGCGACGAGTCAGTGAGGCGACATTTCAGCGGTATGTCCGGCGAATGTTCTCGTTTGTTCAACAAAGGCAGCACACGCACCAGAGTCCCGTTGGGCGAGTTCTCAGCAACGTGCTCGGTGTACAGCGTGTCAGCGAACCCGAGACCCACCTGGAATAGTAACTAAACGCTCGGAACTGTAGTAAGGAAGGCCGGGTTAAGGTTATCGTTATGGACCCGGCGAGGGTGGAAAGTGACTATGCTATATACACATTCAATTGACTTTCGTGATATG
>PQWD01005091.1:12026-30537 GCA_019425675.1 Leucinodes orbonalis | reverse complement strand
CATTAATCAACATTTTATAATAAGTGCAATAGAAGAACATTTTAACGCATGTTCAAATATGTGTTATGTAAAGCGAAATTCACGTTCCTTTTTATTAACACAGGCAAATGATCATACGGTCATTACTATGGTAGCGACACCCCTGACCCAAAATATTGCCTTGAAGAAGATTACACTCCTTTATGAAGACCGCCAGATCGATCGCTCCGAAATTGTACCAGTAAGTTCATTCCACAGGTGTTGTGCCAGTTGTAATGTAAATATAACTTTATTACGGCTGGAATTATTGGATGCTTAAGAATTATCGTCTCAATATACTACTAGCTGTGATAAAGAAGAATATTTTTATCAATCAGCATTTACATTTCAGGTAAACCTTCTTCAAAAACAGAACCAACTCATAGTAGAAGTAAATGATGTAAACACTGATGCCATAGTGCGGCGCGCGCGCAGTGTCCTATCGGCCATAGAGAAAGAAAGCGGTTTAGTTGCTGGACTTGAGAAACTGACCCATAGACACTATCTAGGAGTGAACGGGACTTTGGAAACAGATGTTAAAGGCACGGATATGTGGCTTTACTTAGTAGATCCGAATACAGGAAAAATATTGAGTAGAGATTCAGCTATAGTTACTAAGTAAGTATCAAGTTACTCGTTTACGTTTACGACTAGATGGCGCTGTAGTTATAAAAATAATCTTTACTTTATTAATGGAACACTGGCCTCCAATTAGACAAATAATGATGTCCTATTAAAGTGTAATATTTATATCAAATAATATTCTAAGTTTTGCTTAACATTATTAGTGTATTACATTTTATATTTGCACTGTGAAACTTACTGCCAGTCTGTGTTTGCATAGAAGTAAAAACTGTAATAAGGAGTAAATAGGTTTCTACGATATCCATTTTAGACACATCGTCAAACGAGAACCTTTAATTGATCCTTAAAATAATATTGATTCATTTGACACCCATCTGATATAATGGTTGAGACGTCGGCTATTACACCCGAGGGTTCCGGGTTCGATCGCAGGGTATTACAAATGTTTGTGCATGAACATGTCTCGTTGTATTGGTCTGGGTGATTGTTATGTATAATATGTATGTATTTCCAAAAAAACTATGTATGTTTATCTATTCTTTAGTATCCATATTACAGGCTAATGCTTAGTTTGGGGATAGATGTCGCTGTGTGCATGTCTGTGGATATTTATTAATGTAATTTTCATAGGAAAATAAAGGAGGGTGTACACAACGCTGTGGCGGCAACTTTGAAAGCTACAGCCAGTCAAGTCCGAGCACCACTCATAGCTGCAGAGCAGCCTAGACGGACGACTCACGTGGCAGCTGCCCCTCTAGCCACCGCTCTACCAGCTGCTCTTATAGCGCTGGCTGCATTGGTATTGGTCGCTGCATCTGCTGCTACAATATACATATGCGCTTCTTGGAACAGGTACGTCAATAGAAGATTCAATGTAACAAAACCTCAATGTAACAAGACGTTAGCCAGTCTGCGCTGCATTTGCAATGTCGCAATTAACTTGATTTTTTTTAAATGACTACTGATGCCACAAATGGCCTTTAGAAAGAAAAAGGAAAGAAAATACATTTATTATATCTAAACATTGTATACATCACATGAGACAAAACAATAAACAACATAACAACACACAATTTAATTATACATAGGTAATTATACACGATACATCATTTATGCTCCTTGCCTTGCATTACAAAGTGTAACGTTCTTCGACGTTTAGGCACAATGGACCCACTCAGCATAACCCAGGACCCTCTACGGCCCTGACACTGATTTTCAGTGAGCCCGGCTGAGTAGGCACGGTCGGTCTCAGTGCTATCTGAATTAGTAATAATATTCAAAATAATATACTTAAAATATATAATATACATACAATACTTAGACTGTATAAAAATATATTTAATACCTGTATTTGTATTGGTGTGGTTCTATCTCAATTGATGGGCAAATATATTAAAGAAGCCACCTGATATAAGCCTCCCTATGTGGAGTTCTGCTTTCAAAAGAATCACTTTTCGAGCAGCTCCTTTGACATAGTCCATTTGTCCATCAGGTACAAGAAGCATAAAGAGCAAGCCATTCAACAGTATGGCACGTTAAGTATGAGTATGCCGCCGCCGAGGCCGCCGTCTGGCTATGAGTCCAGTGAAGACGAGCCTGCTCCTAGATATGAAACTCAGGTACAATGTTACTATATATTATAAAGGTTCCACGTTCGATCAACGTGTATGTACATACGATTTAGATATATTGCCTAAGTTCAAATTCAAGTAATCCTTAGTTTATGTCTAGATGGCAATGTATATACATTATAATTATCTATCAATTACGCTTAATTTTTCTGACATCACGTTACTTTACTTTAGATAGGTACTGAGTCGTATAGGTAGGTGTGTAGTGCCATATATGGTCCCGCGATACAGGATGTGTTATGCACTTTTGTGTTTCGGGATGAAGGCACTGTAGCTAGTATAATTATTGGGTATAAGCGACCCTACATCTGACGTCTCGGGTGTCGGGTGCAGTGCGGCATTGATGGAGGATAATAACTGTCTATCAGTTGTTGGTCTACTTCAATGCCGCTCTATCATGGTTAAGCATACCACTTATCATCAGGTGAGCATCATGACCGTCTTATAAAATAAAAAAACTTAACTTCTTCGTTAATTTATGTTTTTGCAATGAGTAAATTTAAATGACTGGGATTTTTTGTGGGTACGGTTCCCATGTAGAAGTATCAAAGATTTAGAATTATATTTATTCTCTTTAGAAAAGTACCACAAATAATGAAAAAGATATATATTCAAGTACAATTTTAATTTATCATCATTATAACAGCTTTATGCCTCATTTTTTAAATTAATATTCCTATGTTTTTTTTGCTTAGGTTCTAAATATGGCAGTAGATGATGCTGACCTACAACTAGACTTCAGTCCAAACAACCACGCTTTCAACATACACAGCGTGCAATATTTATCCAAAGACAATGGTGAGTGTGTTTGTTTTATTATTTACACAAGCAAATTTTTTAATTATCAGTAATGCTTAATTGTAAAAAACAAGGCATATTGTTTTGTTTTTTCAGTAATGCCTTATTAAGGTTAATAAAGCCTCAATGTCTCTCACCGCAAACAAACAGTCGGATGACTTATATATGCAGTAGGCAATTTATGCGGCTTTTACGGTATCTCATGTAAGATGTCATTAAAAATTCCATTCTCCTACAAGATGTACAATTGAATATTCAAGGAATATAATTAGAATACACATGCATTTTCAAAATATGAATACAAAAATAAAGTTAAATATAAAGTTATCGCCGTATAATGAAAGATGTAAAAAGCTAGGATTCACTTGATGCAAAAAACTATGCTTAAGTATAGGCAATTGCGACCACTAGTAGGCTATACATTTAGGAAATATAAAGAGTTACTCTACAAGAAATATATATTACACACATCCATAGTCTAGTTCTTTAAAACTGAAGACTAAAGACAATACAGTGCTCTTTAGTGATTCACATGTATTCGGTCATAACACTGGGTTCGATCCCCGGGCAGTACAAAGAGTTATATACATGAACATGTTAGTTTGTATTATTCTAGGTGGTTTTATGTAAATTATTTAATGTTCATGTAAAAAGGTATATAAGGTTGTTTCTTCGTTTTTGAGCTAGAGCACTGATTGATAATTAGATATTTATTTGTTTATTTTGTGCAAAGGTGAACGCAGTCCAACGCTGTCTGAAACCGCCACGACAGCGAGAGCGTCGAGCGTCAACGAGAACGTGGTACACTAAACAACAGTCAATTCGACACGATCGCAAACAACTCGTCCATTGCGCGGAACACACAGACGCTCAACAGGCGGGTGCCTAATAACCACGCATTGAACAACGCACTCGGGACACTACCTCGAGTCAATAATAACAACGTAAGCGGCGGATTACTAGCCGCTACGTTAGGAAGAAAGATCAATGGTGGGAACAACCATAAGAAGAAATCATCGCACCTATAATGGCGTATGATGAAATACCTGGATTACAAAGGTGAATATACATTTATTTTCATCAATATTATGGTTTTTAATTGGATTAATCATCAGCTCATTACACGACACACCGAGGGAAACGAACCGACCCGTGTAGGGTGATTAGGCCTTAGTCGCCCGCGCGGGCCCAGTGCGATTGGCCCACCTCACGCACAACCTTTGTATTTCTTCGTGGGTGTGCACAGGTTTCCTCGTGATATTTTCCTTCACTGTAAGAGCGTTAGATATGCGTATATAATTTCGGGAATTAAAAAAATTTAATTGGTACGTGGCGGGATTTAACCTGATCCTCCAGATCTTAATTCGATTTCGTTCAAATTGTGGCCCCTCTATTAAATGATGGCTTACACAGGCTTCCGGCATAAAACTTATGGGACTGGAACCAACATCACCTGCTTGTTGGACATCTTGCCGAATAACAAATAAGGCTTTTGCGCCCTGCAGACTTGCATTGAGAAAGTTTATAGTGATCAATTATCATTAAACTTGTGATACAATAAAGTCACTAACGTAAAGAATTTATTTATATGTGTTTAAAAATTATGAAATGAATGTATAGAGTTGTATAGAGCACATAATATAATTTCAATTTAATTAAAAATGTGTACGCCTCATATTGGCAAGTCATAGTGGTAACATTATTTCTCATGACGCTTACCGACTGTAAACATCTTTTTACCACCTGTGTCTGACAAATAAATGCTTATTATTATTATCAATAAACAAGGTTTAGGCCTTAACTGAGTTCAGTGGCGTGCATTCCATACATGCAAATAAGCAGTGCATACCGAGTGCGTCCAGATAACCCGGAAAATCGCCAACATATTAAATGATTCCCACTTATTTGCCCAATTTCCTCTACAGATTTGAAACCATAGGCGATTTACTGTAAAAGATTTAATGTTTTTACGATGAGTTTACTCACTTTGCATACCCTACTCATAATCTCTGTGCACGCCACTGCCTAGCTTACACATTTCAAAACCAAATTTAATCACATACGATAATATTTAGTACGAATTATAACTAAGTTTATTGAATACGTCGGATAGAAGCAAGCGACATTACGTGTTAAACGATGATCATATTTCAAGCGAGATGTGAGCCACCTTTTTAAAGAAAGCTACATACAATTTTCTTGTGTAAATGAAATATAATATTTTATAATTACTAACCCATTGATAAAATTTGCATTTATACTACTTAACGAGTTAACGTACGAGCCAAATATTTCGTACACTATTTAATTAGCGCGTTCGTTAACACTACGCAGGTTTACAACTGTTTATTCTATACCAACGTGTTTCTAACTTACCTTTGCTATTTTAGGCTGGTTGCTCTTTCCAAAATGAATTGTTTTCATAGATTTCGCCCTTATTTTCATGGGAATAATGACTATATAGTAGAAAATACACGCGCGCTGTAATAACTTGATGAGCTATCAAAGTTGTATTTTATGTTTCTTATATTCATGACATCATGAATATTCCATAAAGATGGAATAGCGGTTTTATGTTCAACATTAGCCTTTGTTGTGTTTATTTTTGATAATGTTGTAAATAATTATATTGATATTACATTCACATTATTATATTTTATTTATTTTAATAACATTTTAGGAATTAAATTTACACATATCCGATGCTCTTATGGTGAAGGAAAACATCGTGAGCAGCACGCAGGTTACTGCGTTCTCCCAGGAAGAAATTCAAAGGTTGTGCATGAAGTCGGCCAACCCGCACTGGGCCCCCGTGGACGAATAAGGCCTATACACCCTATATGGGGAGGCTGTGCCCTCGGTAGAGACGTATAATTGAGCTGATGATTATGAACTAACATTACTTAAAGTGAATGGTATGATTCTCATTGAAACAGCCGCCTATATGACAGGCCTTCTCACACATTCTTTCTATGGAAATTTAGGTCGTAAGCCACCATGGACCCAATTTCAATTGGGCTCGCATATATTAACACAATAATTTATACTTTGGTTGATGTAATAGTTTTTCACCGATCACTAATTCTACGACTATTACTGCGAAAATTCCTTCATTTTCACGATCTTGAACGCTAGCCCCTACATTATCCATCCATTCATATTTTTTAATTTTAATTAAATTAGAAGTAAATTACTTCTCCATTTTCTTTATTGAACATTAAAAGTGTTCAAAATATTCGCTAAATAAGAATAGCTCCTATAGCGTAAATCATTTGTATCTAAATAATTGTTTTTTTTACATATTATCGTGTAACCACTTTAAGATTGAATAAAAATCAGGCTGTCCCAATTTTTGTAACTCCGAGATGGAGGTAGATTTAATTTTTAATTATTTTGTTACAGGGCGTCCGATAACGACAACGTCACATTTGGAAAAAGGAATTACTCTGGTTTTAATTATGACCAGTCCCTGTGGAAACTACGACTGAACTATAGTTGCTCATTCTATCTTAGAATTTATCTAATATAGTCAAAGGAAGTGTTGCTCCTTTCATTGGATGTAGCTATTACTAAATCAATTTCTATATTCTCTATAGTTTCGACATTTCTTGTCTTTTGTCTTTAGGCTTTGAATTTTTTTCCGAAGTCATGATATAACATTTTTGGAAATCTTACCTTAAAAAGTCCTTTTATCTCTTTTGCATCTCCGCAATATTTTTTCATTTTCCTGGGGCAAAAATGGGGTTCTCTTGCTGATTTAATTTGATGTCTGAGTCAGCAAAATATAGGTAAGTGTCTAAAAAGTGATGGTAACGTTATGTGAATAATTAACTTAGACGTGATAATATCCGTCCAAAACACGTGTAGTTAGCATAATACTATGTGTTCAACGAATGTTTATATTTTAAGTAAGATGTGAGATACCTACGACTGATACCTTCAACCTAGATAGTTGTTTGAATAACGAATTTTTTTATGAAATATTTTTGTACGTAATTGTGTTTGCACTTACTTAGCGATGGCTAGTCTTTTTTATTAATGTGAAAAAATTGTGCATAATAACTTATGAATGTGTAAATAATCGTGGCATTACACGCTAGTGTATAGTATAAGTACCTGAGGTAATGATACAGGTACAAAATATTTTTGTATAAAAAATAAACTATGTACTTCCTACTCTTACATTCCTGATCGTGTCTTTATAATATCATCATTATATCCTTCTTATATGTGACACCTTGCCAGTAGATATGTGTCGTTACTCGTTTTCAACAACATAACGTAACGTTTCCGGCGTTTCTCACAATGTTGTCCCTAACGTCTATTTTCATAACTATCTATTTCCCAAACGTCCCGTTCAGAACAATCACACTAAGATAATTCGTTTAAAAGTTATGTTATAACGATGCATGTTTATTTCCTAAAAGTCGTTTTCAATTTTATATTCAGTTATGCGTTGTTTGAAAATTTAAATGTTTAAATTATACTGACACAAACAAATAAATTTTCTTCATACTTTGCGTTGGCTTAGGGCTGATTGTATAACAATTAACACGATAAAACTGAATTATAAAGGTATGGAATAAATTAGTACTTTTTGTTTTTATGCAGGCGTAATTAAAAGTTCATTTTATTAACATACTTTAATAGACATTTACATATTTAAAGTATTTACAATTATCTGTTTACATTTAAAAAAAATGGTTGACTTACAACATAACAAATACAATTATTCCGTTCGTTACCACTGCTGTCTACCATTGCAATGATAACATAAACATCGCAACGCCATCTAACGTTACGGAAGGGATAATTTTGCGTTTTGAGCAAGAGGTTTAGAGAAATAGATCGTTGTGAAAGTCGCCCATAACGTTTGCGTTGTCCTTCGTCGACAACGTTGTGGTATCGCCCACTCCTACTTGCCAGACCTAGGGCTATTTTACACGTCGTCTTATTGTAGTGACGTATTAGTTTTTATATATTATTATCATATTTTTTAGAGAATCTCAGCTTCGGTACATAAGCTTTATATGTAAGATTATTAGTTATTTGTGTAAATATTATGTATACTGTATTGTAAAGGTTACTATTGTATACCTATAAAGGTATTTTTAACAATGTTAAGGCGACTGTGTAGTTGAGCCCTAAAACAACTCGTTTCATTTTCAGTTTTATACGAATTTTGTGCCAGTTATTTTAAATGTAAAATAAGGATACCGTTATACATGTTTTTGTACTTATCATAATAAAATAAGGATGCTCATTCAAATTTTTTTCTGTTTATTTTGCTAGCAGCGATGTGCCAAAAGTTTTATGAAATATTTTAAAATTATATCTTTTGTACTTATTGTATTTATATTGGCTAGATATTTGAAAAAATGTTACCTATTCTTGTAATGTCTCTGTATAAATGATTAATTTTGTAAATTTTGAACAAAAGTGTTCGACTGTGTAATAAAATGTGTAATATATTTTTTAAATTAGATTGTTAATATTATTGTGGAATAAATTAATTTTATTTTTTATCGCAAAACATGTCTTTTGTTTTCCTTGCCATTTTTTCCTATTCCACTTTTTTCTAAATATTAAAATTGCAATAACTGTGTATATTTTAATTAAGCTATCAACTAAAAAGTAAAGAGTATGAACAAAGACTTATGCAAAAAGTACACTTACCTGTTATCTTTATTTTCCTTTAATAAATAGAAAATGCAATTGTTGCAGTAAAAATTTCATTACGATCTTATCAGTCAGCGGTGTTAACATGAAATCGCGTGTACAAATATTATTTTTGCTTTAATAATTACATAGAAGAAAAATACATCTTCGGTGGGTGCAGACAATAAGGTTTGTTTTTTACTTTTATTACGTTTAAGTAACGTTAGTTCAACATAACAATGTCCTGTTGAAATTAATAAACACAATTTGTGCAACAATATACACAATTTGTGCAACATGCAAAAACTTATTACGCTTGCTTGACAAAAGATCCATAGAAAAGTAAATTAAGTTTATTTGTAACTTAGAATTTACCATGGTCTTTCACTTGTTTGTACATGAGGCCGATTTCATTAAAGATATAAGATACGGCTGCAAAGGCGTTTGTTTGATAAAATAACTAAGATTCGATCATCTTGTTTCAGTAACAAAATAACTATGTACCTACTTGTTTTAACTTCTTGACAATTGAAAACATATTTTAAGAAATTGCGAAAGCGAAATTATGTATATTTAAGCAAGAAAATGACCTTAGACTAGCAGACTCTTCGTTGATTGATAATTTTGCCGAAATCATTCTAGCCGATCATTTGTTTCACAAAAACGTCTTGCCGATATCAATGTATATACCTAGTACTGAATTTCATAATAACTATTCAACCGATGGGAGTGTCACCATAAAGGGACTGCACCCACTTTTAATAGAGATCAGCAAGTGAGGAATATAGGTACAAGTAGATACTTTTAATTTTAAAATAATACTACGGTGGAAATTTCGAATGTACTTCAAGCTGTAATCCTCATAATTTTTTGAAATCTCAATGAAAACGAATTTTGACACCACCAAAAGATAGTCCTGAAATAGTCGTACCGTACCTCTTACGACTATTTCAGGTCTATCAAATGTAGGTAAATAAAACCTTTTAAGTAAGTCAAATAAGTCAGTTTAAATTTATTTTTATTTCATACGACTATTTCGCTACTATTTTTTTGGCACAAATTTCAAACCGAAAATCGTAGGCGTTTCTGAAAAATTGAAGTTTTCAAATGTTCAAGCGATAATCCTCACCAAGGTTTATATCTCGGGAACCTCTTGAGGCCTTTTTTGGAATCTAAACCAATTCGAAAGGCTTTACCGATTGCGTGCACCAGAGGCGAGGATAACAGCTTCACGCTGTTATGTAGCTCATTAAACGTATCCACCCAGGGGCACAAGTCCATCCGTATAAGGTGATTAGGCCTTAGTCGTTAGGATTGGCCGACTCCACGCAAAAACCTTGAATCTCTTCGTAAGCGTGCGCAGGTTTCCTCACGATGTTATCCTTCACCGTAAGAGCGTAGAATAAACGTATAATTTCAAAAATTCTAAAAGGCATTGTACGTGACGAGATTTGAACCTTGGGTCCTCGAGACTGAGAGATAATAGCTCACACCAATGAGCCATAAACGCTCTTACTGCTAAGCTCATCCAACAGTTAACCTACAACCGCAACCCAATGCTTCATAGATTGTTACTTAAATTACTTACACAAAAAGCTTTTGTCAAACACAAGTGTATTTACACGCTCGCCTTATAATTCTGAATGCGTACCTCCGACCCCTTTGAAACTCGACGGAATATTTTCGGGAACTCGCGGCAATCTCACTGCCTGCATTTTTAAATTTAATATCTCTTTGTGTGGAGGTTCCCTTGTGAGTGTTACATCGTACGAAATTACAGGAACGTACGAAAATGTAAAATTCCGTGTACCGTAACCACAGCTTGCGGACTGGCAGTTGACATACACGAAATTGGTTGAGCTAAACACTTAGTGAAGAGGAATAAACAATAATGGTTATCCAAATATAGACAAAAATATTCATAACTTTTGACTGGTCTAATTTGATATAGTTTTCAAATATGATGTAGAAACTTTTAAAAAAGTGCGTAGGTATACTTTCCTTAAAGGCAAGTAAGGCACCGGTGGCACTTCTGGTGTCTCCGTTGTGCATGAGACGAGATGAACACTTTCCATCAGGTGGTGGTCTTGCCCGTTTGCTCCGTAATATAAAAAAATACGTTTAAGAGGGTCAACTTCCTTTTAACCGACTTTACAATTAGAACCAACATCCTCAAACGATGAAATTTTTTATATGTTTTTTTTAGAAAAATTAACGTTATCGTATATTTGTAACTTTACAGTGCATTTGTTCTAGTTGTTTGTATGTATGTAAGAGTAAGTCTAGTACACTACTTGCCTAAATTTATTAAAATAAACCTTCCTGTGTCTTCATTCAATAAATACTTAAAAAAACACGTTATTGATTGAATGAAGACATAGGAAGAGGTGTTTCTGAATCAGCTGCTATGAATTATTTTTAACAATCATCAGCATTGGTCTTAGCCTTACCCTTGCATGCACTTCAAAAACATTTTAAAACATTTTTGTTGATACTGTGTCAAGAATAAGTTAATTATGTAAATTAAATTGCATTTGTTAGTCCAATCACATAATTAGACTTTGCTCCAGTACCAACCTATCTCAAAAGCAATACATAAAAAAACACGGTACATAAATCAAGCGAGATCTCCCTAACTGTTTTAGTCAATTTTTATAGTTATGTCTTGTTTTTCATCTTATAGAACACAAAATTATCTAATTCCGAGAAGGGATTGATATAATGCGCAATTAAAACCGATAATTCTCATAGAATTGTTTACTTAATAATATGACTTATCGTTTCTTATCAGTTTTTCATTCAACTATCTTTGAGTCGGCAATCATGGGAAATGAGTGAAATGGAAAAAGCAGGATAATAAAGAAGCAAACATGACATATTCTGTTTGTAAGAAAAACCGTAATAAGGACATTCCGTATTTTGAATAAAGACCGGGTCAGTTTAGTATAGGCACAAGATTTGAGAGTCCATTCAAATTAATATTCGACACAAGTGTTGAGGAAGAATCTTTTTTACGAACAATTGGAGTCTTAAATTATAATTGGTAAAATAAACTCGGTAATACTCGTACCTGTATCAAAAAAAAAAATTATAAAATCTGGTTGTCGTTTATACGACCTTTCGGTACTTTACTATAAAATCTAGAAATGTCTTTCATAAATAATATGAATATTTTGCATGGTCAAATCATGATTAATATGGTATCCCAAACATTCATAAAGCACCATTTAGACCTAAATCACAAGGATCTGGTACTTTGGGTGGTTCACAACACTTAGATCAATACCTTTTTCAATATTGTATGTACAATGTAAGGAGCGTATTAAGTAGATACAATGATAACAGACTCAAGCGCTGGCTCGTGACGACCAAAGACATTTTGTGAAAGCCTCGATACATTAGTGGTCATAGTAACTTTTAGTATCTTTATTTCTGTAAACTAACCACTCTAACCTTTCTTAAGGCACATCTTAAAAAAGACGCAATTTTTTTTACATGTTTTTAATAGGCCGACAATACATTTCTATGCTCTCTGAGAGTTAAACGAACATTGATGTCAGTGTCGTCTACGAAGGTTTATCCAAGGTAGACTATGACTACATAGCTAAAAAAGCTATTTAGTTGATGAGAAAAGTTATTATTAAAGCAGACAAACGACGAGTTGGTCACAGCTACGGCCCCCTATATAATAATACACCAGTGATCTCAATAAAGGCACCACAGTCAATGTGGTCAAACTTTTGATGTAAATTCACATTTTCAAGAATTAGCGCTGTCTCACAAAAAATACTCAAAATTACAGTAGAAAATATTAGTTAATCAAAGGTTTTTCAAACTAAAGGATAGCTAGTAATTTAAAGAGCAAAACATTACCCGGTAAAGCAAGCCAGCAATCATTTCACTATACTCGGTGTTTTCCACACCGAACTTCATAAAAGGCTCTTTAAAAGCAGGTGCAGTACCAAACGATGTTTTGAAGCACCATAGTTAATTATTTAAAGAGGTCTTCCGGTTGTAACATCGTATTGCAACATCTTTGGCCATAAAGAGCTTTTAAGTGTACCTTTTAGAAATGGCTGACCCATGACCTTTCTAAAGAACCGCAAAAGGTGGGTCCACTGGTTAAATATTAATCCGGACTTGCTTTCGGGGTAGTGTGATGTTGCCAAGTACATTTTTCAGTACTATGAGGAAGGTCATGCTAATTTGAATGCTGCCTATACGTATGGACTAATTGGAATGGAAGAACAAGGTGAAGTACTTCTAGCTATGTAATAAAAAGGTGGTGACGAACACCAAAAAGACGAAGTAATATAATTATCAAACTGTTTTATGAGACGCGGTAAACCCACAGATATCTTACTAAAGCTTGAACATTACTTCAGCCAAATCGCTGTCATTATCGTAGAAGAGGCTCTAAGACCAGGAATGGACTGTCATATACTTGTATAGTTAATAATTGGCGCCTAAGAGAGCATAATTATGTTTGTAACAAGATAAGTTTAACCGATACGCTGAACGCAGTCATTTTGATGCACAATAGTTTTACCGTTTTGATAGTAAATGGAGTTCTTTCTTACTGCTCCTTCCAGTGTTAACTTACGGCTAACTGCGTCTGTGTTCTATTGAGTTGGATTCGATCGTTGCGTGCTCCGGGGATCGTGGATTTAAATACCGTGGGGGAAACCACATATTTAAATTCACTTTGATTTTTTCCAGTTTATTTAGGACATTGCAGACTCAATCACCTTATTGTCTGAATACAAAGATGATTCCATGCATAGGATGAATGTACCCATATTAATATATTGCTCTTGATTATCTCAGGATTGAGCGTCGGTGGCTCATTGGTGGACTGTTGCCTTCCAATCTGGAGGGTGCAGCTTCAAATCCCGCCACGTACCAATGCCTTTTGAAATATCGATAATAATTATTTATATGTACGTTTATCCGACGCTGAAAACATCGTGAAGAAGCCTGCGCTGCGCACGTCTACGAAGAAATTTAAAGGTTGTGTGTAAAGTCGGCTCATCTTCACTTTTTTTTCGAACTGACTACTGCTGTTGGCCGCAAATGGCCTTTACAGCTTCACCGAGCAATTGGCGAGCGCATATGGCTCTTAGCCTTAAAAATTACATAATGAGCCTAAGGGACACGCGACGATGGCCCCCGCTGACGGGGACGGAACCTCGGTTGTCGATTTGTACAGTGTTGTAATGTTTTAGCTATTTCGGCCGTGATAGGGTCGTCTATGGCTAATCTTCACTGGGCCATAAGGGTGAGCCCCTCGGCGGGGACATTATAATGAGCTGCTGATGATGATGATGATCTTGAGACAGAAGTCGCTTAAACCAACGTAGGTTACAGCCCAAAGTCCACATAGTCATGCTGTGTAGAAAGCTGTCAGTCATATTATGCTGATAATGATGCTCCTTGAAGGCATTGTGATAAAGTCGATAACATAGAAAAGTAATTATTGATTCATGTATCTACCTCTAGTAACGTTTCTTATAAAAATTTACGTTATTTAAAACACTCATTAATCACATCCTTCATTCTACATTCTTTATTATAAATAAAAGTTTTTTTTTCAAAATATATGAATTATTACCAAACATGTTTGAACAGCTTGCAACAAGGTATTGCGATACGTCTTTACTTGAAAAAAAAAAACAAGTGTAGTCATTATGCACAAATTCGTTAACTTAAGTTTAATTAATTCTAATATTTATCAGGTTTAAGTGTTGCTTTACATGTTTAAAAATTTTAATACAGGTTTGGTAAAATGTATCAGTATTTAACTCTATCCGGGACGAAAACTTATAGGTATATATGTTAATAAAAATGCGCCAATTCTATCTTTATTGAGTCTCATATTTATATAAGCCATTATGTCAAACGTCTAACGAAATTCAAATAAGTAATAGAATACCAATTTAGAATTTCTACCAACAATTGAAACACGATAATTAATCCTTGTCATATCATTGAAAAACGAAAATAGTATTATTTAAATAGAAAACCAAACACAAAATGCACCAATGGGAACCAATTCAAATGGGATTTGCGCATAATAAAATTAGCAAAATGTCTTGTCAAGCGTAGCGTGTAGCGCCCTCTTGCCTGATGAAGCGAGTGCTTGCAAATGGTACATGGTAGATATTGGACCAGTATAGGTATGGGCTGATATATCTGGTTCAAAGTGACGTATGTAAGATCATTTTAAAAATACTAAATTACAACTCACATGCCGTAAAAGTCACAATTCATAATTATTCATTACCTTATTTCAGACGCTATTAAGTTTCGATAACAATTGCACTTTGCCCTCTGCGTGTTTAAAATGCTATTAATCATAAACCATCCGACCAATTGGTAAAATAAAAAAACCTTGTTCGTGTTACAATAACAACATCATTGTAATTAGTAATTTATTGAAACCGATAATTTGTACAGGTGTAAAACACATCAATGCGATCGCATATCATTTCAACTGATAATGGTTTAAACATTTTTTTATGCATAAATTGATTTACATTTTATTTATGTTTACAATTACAATGCGGTGTTATAAAAACGATTGTTGTGTGAAAAAAAACTCATTCGATGCGCAGGCACAGGCATGGTGCCTTTGATAATCTGGTTTGTACTCGCGACGTCGGCTATCGTGACAGGCGATGAAAATGAACGTGACACGCTTCCCCCAGTTACCGTGATCCGACCGCCTGTGGAAGGTAAGACCTAATTTCATTATTTTTTTCATAAGTACATATTCTAATTATTCTACAATTATACCATAATTGTACACTTGTCGGTGGCTTAATGGTGTGGACTGTCCTCTTTCCGGGAGGGCTGAGGTTCTCATCCCGCCACGTACCAATGTGTTTTCGAATTTTCGAAATTACATGTACGTTATCCGATGCTCTTACGGTGAAGGAAAACATCGTCAAGTAATCTGCTCCCGCCTGTGAAGAGATTAAAACGTTGTGTGTAAAGTCGTCCAACACGGACTGGGCCCGCGTGGACGACTAAGGCTTAATCACCCTATACGGGAAGGTTCGTGCCCCTCGGTGTAGACGTATAATGTGCTGATGATGATTGTACACGCGGGCCCAGTGCGGATTGGACGACAGTACGATGAACATTGTCAAATAGAAAATGAGGCCCTGTAGAACCTGAAAGGGTGAGGTTTTTATCTGAAAAATCTCAATACAGATAATTATTACGTGAGGCATTTGTCAAGATTTTTTCGGATGAACTTTAACTGTTCGCTGCTGATGACCTTAACATCTTCTCCGGGAAAGTGACAAAAGCAGTAAGGTCTCAGTAAAATATGCAATTAACTTTGGAACTTCAAACGCCAAGTCTTGACGTACTGTTGGTATTATAGAATACTCGCTAAATATACCACAAAATGCACCGACCGTGATGCATCCTGTAAAATTATTTTTCATATTTAACCCCACGATGCTAGAAATACTTCAATCTCCGGTGGAGTTCAAATTGATGACGTTTTAGTAACGCTTTATTCCTAGTCTTGTATTCCGGTTACAAGTTGTATGTTCTAAGGACATACAAATTAAACATGCCATTTTAAGTATAAAGTAGATTTTAATTACCCAAATTAGGGTTATAAATTGTTTTGTCGAGACATTACCAATATAAAACAGAAAAACACAAAAAAAGGACCACAATACTAACCCAACCATTGAATTTCTCATACAAAATCAAAGTCATCTTGTGACAGAGGTGTTTAATAAAAAAAAAATCGATGTATTGTTTGTTTTCGAAATATGTTGTGAAAGTACAAAATTTTAAAATAAAGCTACTATACCGGCAAAGTTAAAACTTCCATAAATTACCAAACAAAGGTAAGAATATTTTTTTTTTTTTTATGATATAGGGAGCAAACGAGCAAGAGAGACACCTGATGGAAAGTGTTCAATGTGTGATGTCCTTCGAATCCTTGAATTAGAGAAAAATGGCATTTAAATCGGATTCTTGATAATTAATTTCTATTGCATCTGTGTCATATTTTATGCCACTTATAATATTTTTTTATCTGTAAAAAATATCTTAAACATCTAAAATGTTGGCTGTCGCAATCACGTGTAAAGCAGGATGACTTCCAAACACGCAACTAGAACTTTAACTTTGTAAATTCTTGTTGTTAATTAGTTAATTTGTATGAGAGATAATTACATAGTTTTAACAAAGTGACATCATCTCGTTACACACTTGAGGGGAACCACCTTTATCTGAAGTATACCAATAATAGCAGTGTGTTACGAGTTTACAAGGAATTTAGTACGTTCCAAGAAAATACTTATTAATCATTAAGGAAACAATAAACATAAAGGAAAACAATACAGATTGAAACAAAAGTTCTGCTTATAACAAAACTATAGAGTTCAAAATTTATGACCTATTCCCCTATAAAATAGATTTACTATCCCTGAGGTAGACCGTACAAAAGGTAGCCTGTACTCAATCTTACATCATCATAAAAGTTTTAGATTTGTAAAGCTGTAAATGTCTGGATGGTTGCTTTTAATGAGGCAGTTATCTGTATAAGAATTATGTACTATATTAATTAAGAATTCAAATAATAAAAGATATATTATGTTGCTTTAATAAGCATTTTTAAATACTATATGAATCATGTGTTGAATGAGCGACCCCGCCCATTTAATTGCGTATATTATTTGCTTAGTTCATGAATTAATTATAATTAATTCATGAATTAATTATAACGATAGGCATTGGATATAATTAATAATTAGTTCATGAATTAATTATAACGATAGGCATTGAATATAATTAATAATATATCCAATGCCTATCGTTTTATAAATTGAGACTTGTTTATATTTAGTAACCTCATCTAGTATATATTTATTAGTTTTGATTATACATTCTACTAAAAAAACTATTGGACTCAGCGTAATATAGATGATGAAAAAAGCTTTATAAGTAAAATAACGCCAGATATTGACATTTTGAATTCCCAGTACTTTCAGTTTCTTGCCTGATAAAGTGCTAAGTAGTTGCTTAACTTATGGTATTATTAGAACACGATCATACACCTCCTTCAATTATTATTCAGCTTGCAAAAGTCCGTGAATGATCAATTTTTTTACATTAATCGAATTAATTATCGTTATACAAACGTGACTAATAATTAGAGTCTGGTGCGTTTACGACAAAATATTTAATCAGATGCTGTTTAACCAAGTGCTTCGACGTCATCAACATACCACCGTTTGAACTGGAAATGTTTATAATGAGTAATCCACACTAACATTGTATAAAAAGATAAGATATAATATGATATGTATTACATTTCTATATTATACAAATAATTGAAAGTGGAGTATTTTATTTACTGCCTCCGTGTCAGTGACTGTGCGGTGGTATAGATGCTGCGTAGTAGGCTCCCGTGGGGGGTTACGCCCAATCTGCGCCATGGCTTTTGTATGTTGTTTCCACAGGAAATTCTGATGATTGCAGCGGGACGTTTAAGCTGATATTTCACTTCAAGTTAAATAAGAAGTGCATAGTAGATAAAATTAATTCATCTTTATATTCTTAAAGGAAATTTATCGTCCTGGTAAACATAGTTAGCTTTAAAGACTCTTCTATTTTTCTTACCAAAGTAATCTATTCCACCTTAATAAAGGAGTCATCCAAAAATAATTTAAAATATCGTTCCTATAATAAATCACTAAATTTCCATGCAACATCAAGTTATCGTGCCTATAAATTACGTCTTAAGGGAATAACCAACAATGTTTTGACAAACAATACGCCAACTTCTACGC
>PQWD01005091.1:0-10573 GCA_019425675.1 Leucinodes orbonalis | reverse complement strand
TTACTGAGCATTTAATCCTACTCTGTTTTTCCCGCCTTACTATAATTCCGAGCCGACATCGAAGGACCATGTTAACGAGGATATCCGTAGGAGAACCAGAGGATTAGCAAGTTGAATTGGCAGTGGGCAGGGCACATAGTGCGTAGAACCGATGGCCGATGGGGCGGAAAGGTTTCGAGTGGCGTCCACGTAACGGAAAGCGAAGCGTAGGCCGACACCTAACCAGATGGACGGATGATCTGGTTAAGGTGGCGGGTAGCAGATGTCAACTGCAAGGGATCGGTCCGTGTGGAAATCATGGGGGGAGGCCTTCGTTCAGCAGTGGACATAATTAGGCTGTAATGATGATGATGAAGTATTTAATATTCCAGTGTTCTCAATAATGTTCTGTCTTAATAACTGCATAGTAGATTATGGTTACCTATGAAATAAATAAATTTATTTTCAGCTGGTTACGTCAAATGCGGGAAAAACTCATCCTTCAAGGAATGTGGTACGACTTGCCCAGCGACATGTGAAATCCCAAATCCACGTGCTTGCAATAAAATGTGCAAGTTGAACGTCTGCGAGTGTAACCCGGGATATGTATTGCATAAGGAAAAATGTATATTACTCGAAGATTGTCCAGGTATTATATATATCCTTTATCTTTTCGAATAATCCATCACTTATTATTAGGTGCAAGTCAGCAATTTCTCGAAAAAATATACACTTAATCTGACAGTCAACATTTCTATTACTCGTACAATAAGATGAAGTGGCAACTTTTTTTAATAGTCAAAACGATTTATATAAATCGATTTATTTAATACATTTCCTATAGAATTACAAAACTATGTTATTAACTATGTAGAAACACGGTGTTTGGTTATTATGTAACGCACATTTTTGTTTTGTTATCACAAATTTTTAGGACTCTATGTGAATAAACATAACAATAGTTAATGATGAATAATATTTTTCATAGATTTTAACCATTTAAACTACCAATTGACATTCGCTTCATGAAAGCATTGAGTTTTGTTCTGACAAACGGAATCTACCGGAACTACTTGTATTCGATAAGAAGTAAACGTGTATATTATTTGTTTATACCTAAGTAAGATCGCGTATAAAGTCGTCTTAGGTTATTAATTATCATATCTGTGTTCTGGGCTGACGGAGTAATAAATGGAGAAATTACTCGATACTATGATATAGGACTTAGGATCTTTATGCCGTGGTTTCTTTTATATTTAAAATATGTATTGTTTATTTAATTATTGTCATTACATGTATATTATATATTATATATATATATATATAATATTCGTAATAAGGTAACTTAAAGAACTTACGGTACTTTAAATAATACGTAGATACCGAATAATTATAATCACACATGTAATAAGTGTATGATGATTTAAGACACCACTTTGATTAATTATTTATTGTATCTGAGACTTAAAAGTAATACGCTTTTGACCGTATAACTCATATTGCTTTCAAGTACTCTGCCGCAAGAATGAAACGTACAGTACTTGTACTTCCGCATGCCCTGCAACTTGTGACAAGTCTAGAGAGATCTCCTGTATAACGATGTGTATGGAGCCAGGATGCGTTTGCAAGCCTGATTATGTTTTGAACAATGGGCAGTGCATTTTAGAGAAGGATTGTCCAGGTAAGACAACATTGTATACCTCTAAAATTAGGAGTAAGTAATCACAATGCAATAGTATTTAAATGTCCATTATCAATAAAATAGCTAAAGCTTCAATTGGAGCTAAACAATTTGACGACCCATTTGATATTGCGGTTGAGACGTCGACTGCAACACCAAGGGTTCCGGGTTCGATCCTAGGGCAGTACAAAAATTTATGTGCATGAACATGTCTGTTTGTAATGGCCTGGGTTTTTGTATGTATAATAACAAAAAAACTGTATGTAAGTATTTTTAGCCGTTGTTTAGTATCCATAATACAGGCTTCACGCTTAACTTGGGCTAGATGGCGTTGTGTAAATGTCAGTGGATATTTATTATTAAAGGTTATGGCCAATGCGGAAAGAATACAACGTACAGTGATTGCCCATCCGCGTGCCCTGAGACCTGTAACCAGTCGACTGAGATAGGATGTCCCGCTGTATGTGGAGATCCTGGCTGCGTTTGTAAACCGGGATACGTTTTGAATAAAGGGAAGTGCGTTTTGCGGACAGATTGTCCAGGTGAGAGCAGTCTTACATTTCTTTAACAACTTTAATCGATACATTTGTGTAATCTAAAAAAAATATTATTCTTATCCTTCGTCTTCAAGCAAAAATATCCGATAAACATTATAGTAAATTAAATACATAAAAAGAGAGGTTTTAAAATAAACAATTATCTATATAATGACAATGATTAATTTGAAATAATGATAGTCATTTACAATTTTCAATAACACGGAATAATTAAAAGCATTGATAATGCTAAGCTAAATTATTGCTAAGCGTTAAGATTGGGAAAAGCTATGAGATGGGATAACGACGTGGATAAGACCCTATGTGCAAGGGAACTGCCACACACTATGTAATTTAATTGTGTTTAAATTATGTTGTTATGGTGCATCTTGTTAATTATCAAAACCCCTGTTGTTGCTCTAAGAAATTTCGCTGATACTTATATAAAAATGTCTGTAGAATGTACACATCCACTTTTATTTTAACACTGCTGAGACTTTGCATGTATAAGGCTTTTATGACGTAGGCATCCACTAAGAGAGGATTTTGATAAATTCCACCCCTAAGGGGTTCAAATAGGTGAGAAAAGAATACTTCTTTACACGAGCGAAGCCTTGGGCAAGAGCTAGTATTAGTAGTAGCAATATAAGAATGCTTTATCCGAAGTATTTTTCCGTTAAAAAGCGTTTTTTAGTTTTTTTTATGGAAAAATAAAACAACGAATGCTAATATTTAAGGTTACGGCATCTGCACTAAAATTCAACATTCAGTGACTGCCCATCAGCGTGTCCACCCACGTGCGATGAACCTAAACCAACTCAATGTATTGAGATATGTTTGAAACCAGGCTGTGTTTGTAAGCCAGGTTATGTGTTGCACAATAAAAAGTGTATTCTACCGAAGGAATGTCCAGGTGATTAATGATATTTCGTTTTTTCTAATGACTTTAAAAATCACTTAGCCCACCATTGTTCACTGATGAACATAGACTGAGGCCTCATTGGGGCCTCATGGGCGCTCATTGGGGGAGCCCAATGAGCGCCAACGATCCCGACTTTAAAACGCGTGATCAAATTTATAACGGCACTTTAGGGCTTCCAGCCAAAAAACAAGGATATTTTCCATCCTACCAATCATTTAATAATACCTTGGCGTTGCCCCAACGTGCACTGATATGAAGAAACATCAAACGTTAAAGTCAAACTGAAAATGATTTATACAATTAAATATTTTACAGAAACAACATAAGACACTATTTATTTTAAGCTGTCGGACTGTTCCAGGTTACGGCCTCTGCGACAGGAACTCAACGTACAGCACCTGCCCTTCGAACTGCCCGGCTACGTGCGACAAGACTAAGCCTGGTATTTGTACCCTTCAGTGTAAAAAACCCGGGTGCGTCTGCAAGAAGGGATATGTTCTAAATAATGGAAAATGCATTCTCGAAAAGGAATGTCCAGGTACTCTCACTCAGTTATATCGATTGAGACCTTGAGTTCAACAGGCTTATATACTTTGACTAACATGATTTATTACACAGTAGGAAATCTTTTGTTGTTGGTTATATCTGCTTTCTCGTCTTATAATTTATTCGCCTCCTAATTATACGTCATAGAGGCTTATTTTACTTCTTCTTATTGTTCCAGGTTACGGTCTATGTGATAGGAACTCAACGTACAGCACCTGCCCTTCGAACTGCCCGGCTACATGCGACAAGTCTAAGCCTGGTATTTGTACCCTACAGTGCAAAGAGCCCGGGTGCGTCTGCAAGAAAGGATATGTTCTAAATAACGGAAAATGCATTCTCGAAAAGGAATGTCCAGGTACTCCCACTGAGTTCTTTCGCAATGAGGTGTTCATTTCAATGGGCTTGTATACTTTGAACTAAAAAGATTTATAACACAGGAGGAGATCTTTTGTATCTGTTGGTTATATCTGCTTTCTCGTCTTATAATTTACTCGCCTCATAATGATACGTTACAGGAGGCTTATTTTACTTTGTCTGATTGTTCCAGGTTACGGTCTATGTGATAGGAACTCAACGTACAGCACCTGCCCTTCGAACTGCCCGGCTACGTGCGACAAGTCTAAGCCTGATATTTGTACCCTACAGTGCAAAGAACCCGGGTGCGTCTGCAAGGAAGGATATGTTCTAAACAACGGAAAATGCATTCTCGAAAAGGAATGTCCAGGTACTCTCATTCAGTTTTAGGAATAGAACACAATAGGAAATCTATTGTATCTGTTGGTTATATCTGCTTTGTCGTCTTATTTATAATTTACTCGCCTCATAATGTACATTACAGGAGGCTTATTTATAAATAAAAAAATGATATTACGGTTTGACAGAATTTCTCAATGAAAAATTTTAAATTTATTGTTGTAGGATTGATTTATGAAAATATATATTTAATATGTAATTAATTAATCTGCCTTATTTTTGCTACATTAATAATTATAATTGTATGAACAAAGCATTTCTACACCATCTGGTGACATGTTGGCACTTATTTTAAGTATTACACCTAATGTTAACACATCGCACCTTTCATATTATAGGGGCACAATTTGAAAAACATGATTGTTGGGAAAACGCGTTTGAAGATTCTTGAACGCTTCTGTTCTCACAAAATCAGTTATAAATAAATTAAAACATTAACTGCAAAATAATAGAATATCATAAGAGTATGTCCGTTAGTTATTAATATTTTACTTATCGCATATTAAGTTTATCCCAGCATTAATAAAATGACACACTTTACTCGGAAATATGAAATGGCATAAACATAGTTTTCGCGGCTTCATTGCACGTTCTGACTCTTTCTATCAAGAGCGTCTTGTAGATGTGTTGATTTTGGGCAAGTTTATAAGTAAAACTCAAAACGCTATTTTTTGAGATGTGCCCCTATAGTATGAAAGGTGCGGCATGTAAACAAATAAATTATCTTTATTTTACTTTATCTGATTGTTCCAGGTTACGGTCTATGTGATAGGAACTCAACGTACAGCACCTGCCCTTCGAACTGCCCGGCTACGTGCGACAAGTCTAAGCCTGGTATTTGTACCCTACAGTGCAAAGCGCCCGGGTGCGTCTGCAAGAAAGGATATGTTCTAAATAACGGGAAATGCATTCTCGAAAAGGAATGTCCAGGTACTCCCACTGAGTTCTTTCGCATTGAGGTGTTCATTTCAATGGGCTTGTATACTTTGAACTAAAAAGATTTATAACACAGGAGGAAATCTTTTGTATCTGTTGGTTATATCTGCTTTCTCGTCTTATAATTTACTCGCCTTATAATGATGCGTTACAGGAGGGTTATTTTACTTGATCTGATTGTTCCAGGTTACGGTCTATGTGATAGAAACTCAACGTATAGCACCTGCCCTTCGAACTGTCCGGCTACGTGCGACAAGTCTAAGCCTGATATTTGTACCCTACAGTGCAAAGAGCCCGGTTGCGTCTGCAAGGAAGGATATGTTCTAAATAACGGAAAATGCATTCTCGAAAAGGAATGTCCAGGTATCTCTCTGTTATTTAAATCGATTGAGGTTTTGAATTTAATAGGCTAGTATACTTTTAACTAACAGGATTCTAAACACAATATCAATTGTATCTGTTGGTTATATCTAATTTCTTGTAATTATAATTTACTCGCCTCATAATTATACGTCATAGGAGGCTTATTTTACTCTGTTGGATTGTTCCAGGTTACGGCATCTGCGACAGAAACTCAACGTATAGCACCTGCCCTTCGAACTGCCCGGCTACGTGCGATAACTCTAAGCCTGGTATTTGTACCCTACAGTGCAAAGAACCCGGATGCGTCTGCAATAAAGGATATGTCCTCAACAACGGAAAGTGCATTCTGGAAAAAGATTGTCCCGGTAAGACCCCAATGATGAAAAGATTTAAAGTGGCTCTCGTATAAACATTAGATATCTATTATCGTGCAGTGCCAGATATCGTCCCGTGAAATAAGACTGAAGTTACATGACAAAAAAGCTCGGATACATATCGTTTAGTCTACGGAAGCAGGATTAAGTATAATCCTGCTTTCATTACTTACTTGCTGTTAGCATTAATTAATGAAGTGAAGTAAAATTGTGCGATGATGAATTTAGTCAAAACGGCATGTCCGTTTAACTGATAAATATTCGTATCGCTGAATGGAATAGATCTGCGTGCTTACATCTCAGGAGTTGGCCGTTGCATTAAGTTGTTTATTTTTATCTTCGATATTCCAGGCTATGGCATCTGCGATAGGAACTCAACGTACAGCACCTGCCCATCGAACTGCCCGGCGTCTTGCGACAAGTCTAAACCTGTTATGTGCATACAAGTGTGTAAGGATCCAGGGTGCGTGTGCAAGCCTGGGTATGTCCTGAACAACGGCAAATGTATTCTCGAAAACGAATGCCCGGGTAAGACATTATGTTAATGTTTATTCTTCTTTTCGGAAAAGTATCTCACTTGATGTCTTGATTAGTAATTACAAACAAATTTTTTAGTACAAGTGAAGGTAATTTTGTTTTTATATATTGGTAATAAAGTTTGATTTCACTATATCAGGTTTTCATTGATAATAAACCCTTTTTATTTTATTGTGATTAACTGTGAAATTAGCTGTTATTTTTAACATACCTTATTACTTCATAAACATTGTTATTGCGACCAACCATTTGGTGTAATAGTTGAGACGTGGGCTCTTTTACCAAGGGTTCGATCCCCGGGCAGTACACACATTTGAGTGCACGAACATGTCCGTTTGTATTTGTTTGGATGTTTTTTTTATATAATATTATAATGTACATAAAATAGTTCGAACGAAAAAAAAATCATATGTATATTTATTCGTTGTTTAGTACCCATATAACACGCTAAATGCTTAGTTTGGAATTAGATGAGGCTGTGTGTACGTCAGTAGATATATATTGATTTATAAGTCATCTTACATTTTTAAGTAGATTAAACAAGGAATCTTTAACACATGAGAACACTTTCTAGAGTGCAGAGAACAAAGAAAATACGCAATCATCATCATCATCACAACCTAAAATGTCCACTGCTGACTAAAGGCCTCCCCTAATGATTACGACGCGGACCGATCCCTCGCAGTTGACATCCATCTACTACCCGCCATCTTAACCAAGTCATCAGTTCATCTGGTTGCGGTTAGGCTTACGCTTCGTTTCTCGTTACATGGACGGCACTCTAGTACCTTTACATTTTCACTGCCACTTAAACTTGCTAATCCTGTGAGCTTGGTCGATCACCATAGTTTTCTTACGGATATTCTCGTTTCGATTAAATTATTAATACGCAAACCAATTCATGTTCGTACTGATATATGTACACAGTTTTGTGTAGTTACGAAGTTTTACCCTAACAATGTCTGGGTTTCGGCCTTTGTGATAGGAATTCTGCACACAGCACCTGCCCATCTTCATGCCCTAGCTGGGCAAATTGTGACAAATCTAAACCTCATAAGTGTATTTAAGTATGCAAAGAGTCATGTTATACATGCAAGCCTGGATACATACTAAACAACAGCAAGTGCATTCTGAAAATATACTGTCCAGTTTATCAATTTGACTTGTCATTACGACACCATTACGATACTTGAAAAGTTATCCAACTGTTAATTTGGTATGCCGTTAATTTTGTACATTTAAATGTTACTGTTGAAAATGGTAATTATACAGGGTGAAATAGAGAACATTTTTTTTAAATTAGAACCTACTCGTGATTCAAAGGACATCCCCCAAATATGAGGCTCTATTGAAGTAAAAACAAATATTGTTAAACCTTAAAAATATGTAAAACACTTTGCAATTGATCAATAAAAATAATAAATAAGTATTGACTTAACAAAAAAAAAATTAAATATGGAGTGAGGCGGAGTACACGGCGAGCGGCGTGGTGGGCGGCGCAGGCACGGATAGGGATGAAACAATATGAGTACATACAAGTACACACTCGATACTTTTATCCGATACCAAGTATTTTTATTATCTATGCTTTATAATTAAGTATCGAGTAGGTATCGCTTAAAAGTACTCATATCATAAGAGTACTTTACTATAGTTTAAAAACCATCATTTATTTTTCATTATTGCTACTATTATTATATAAATATAAAACAGAGAGAGAGTATTTATGATGTTATTTATTCCCTTTGTTTTATATTATTCACCCCCCTACTTTACCTAATGTAAATATTTAGGTATTTTAATTCTGACTGTTATCCCATTCCCCCTTTAACCAATTCTTTTGCCCCATGCGCGTAGCACTAACATAATATTATAATAATTAAATTACAAAATAATCTTAAACTAAAAAGAGTACGGACCATGAGTCTGTAGATGTAATTTTATTATTAAAAAAAACATCATTTTAAGTTCTTTCCCAGATGTGTCTTCTTTCAAGTGCGTATTGGAAGGTCATACAATAATAATAAAATACCTATTTATGACAATTTCAACCTGTACGTCTAAAATTTAATCAACGAACGAAGATTTTTATTTCGATCAACACAAAAACGCAGTTGGTAAGAAGTGAAAGCACTCCTTGAAAACCGATAGATTTCAATTTATTTGGCTAATCTTTAAGTAATAACTTGTCTGAAAACTATTCGATACCGAATACGTATCGATACTTGACGACCGATACTGTATCGAGTAAAAGTATCGATACCTCAATGGTATCGTTTCATCCCTAGGCACGGAAAGGCGGGCGCGATGAATATTTAAGTACGAGCCATTCTTGAACTATTCATTGTAAAAGATAATATTTAATTTGTCATTTATTTGCAAAAATATGATTAATCCATATGGTATTAGGTTCCCATAAAAAAAACCATAATATGAGTACAATTATAGGTCAAACGGATGCCAATGATCAACAAGTCACACAGTATCGTAGAATGCATTGTCTTATGGTGCTACCAATTGAAAACCCATTATAAAATAGGATAAATGAGTGCAAAATTTTGCAATTTAGACACAATCACGATACTATTAGCAAATTTTAAAACTAATTTTCTATTTAAGTAATCATAATATACCCATTACGTTATATTTCTAAATTCATGCATTCTGGTTGGAGGATTTAAAGAAAGAAAGAAGATTTAAAGAAGAAAAATTTTTTTATTGACAGACACGAAAATTACACTTATCATTACACACCTACATTCAATAATACAATATAGGAAATTATAAAAATAAAAGCAGTTACACAGGTATATATATATATATATATTATATATATATATATATATAAGAAAAATAAAATGCACGGCTGTGCTGTTTTTCTGAACTAGTAGCCACTAGGAGCGACTCATGCTATTATTAGCCTAATTCGGACTCGGAGGCACTAAGTTGTCGGTCCCGGGTACAGTCTTAGGGTGGTAGTCTTTAACATCCACCGATCCGCATTGGACCTTCGTAGTGGTTACGATCCCATATCATGCTGTGCGGGACGACCCGTGTCCGCGTGGGCCGCTATAGGATGTTGATGATGTTTTTAGTTTTCTGCGGCAAAACTCTACGTTCAGTGATTGCCCGTCTGGGTGCCCAAGAACTTGCAATAACCACACAGGAGTTGCATGTGCAGCTGTGTGTTTGAAGCCAGGTTGCGTCTGCAAGCCGGTACGTATTAAAAACAATGGCCAGTGTATTTTGGAAAAGGAATGTCCAGTAAGAATAATTTATTTAGATATTTTCATTTAACCTGTTTACCGTCGAGATTCCAGACAATAGGTAATCTATGTTTTCGTCGAATATATGCAACAGCTAAGGTTAATATTTAGGTAAAGGTTAATTATATAAGGGTTATATTATACTACCAATAATTTAAACTAATGGGATCCACTATACCATTGCTACATTACATTACTTTTACTGCCTTTATGGCACATTGCTAAAACTATTTTAACTTATTAGTCATTGAGCTTCAACCGGCAGAACTCCAGGATGGTCACAATTGAAAACATTTATGTTTTCTATGCACCTACAATATTGTACACGAAAAGATCGTTCCATGTCTTGCGTATCCAATACAATCGGCTTCAGGCATTGTTTGGGGCTGCCGCTTTTGTAGTGCTTCAGAAATATTTGCTTACTCACACACTGGATGGCTTTTTTGCTGTAGTCGAAAGAAACGGCCTCGTTGCTGGATAGGTACAGTCCAGCCCAATAGTATCTTGAACACCGTGACGGATGAGATATGACTTCCCATTCGGGCATTTCTAAAAAAAATAGGCCGACTAGTACCACATAATTACTGAAAGATTTTTCTGTATTTTTAATTTGTGTTTTTATTTAATTTCCTGTACTAACTTAATGAAAGTCATTCTAACCACAATATGGTATATTTAAA